>JANIJG010018233.1:0-14010 GCA_024611175.1 Megaceryle torquata | reverse complement strand
ATTTTGTTCTTTAAAAAAAAAAAAAAAAAAAAAAAAAAAAAAAAAAAAAGAGGTGGGGAAATTGCAGTTTTCTATCTGCCTATAATGTTAAAAAAATACCCATGGAAATTAAAATAAAACCATATCAAGTCATAATGCAAACATTTTTTCATTATATATCAGCATCTCTGGCTTTCACATGTTTTTGCATAATGATAGGGCTAATATAACATAACAAATCCTAAACTGTTTTCACAAGGAGTGGAAAAAAGATGTGTAAAAGTATGCTCTGTCTTGCTTCCTTCTGTTCACAATGTATCTAAATACAACAAATGGTGTTCTTGCTCTTTCTGTCTGTTTCTCAATCTGTTTGGAAAGTAGCCATCATTCTGCAGCCAACCATAATATTTGACACTTCCTGACATCATGAAAGCCACCATCTGTCTATCATTGAAGCCCTGTACTTTTTAAAGACTGCTTGGCCTGATCTTTAGTGAAGCTTGATTGTGAATGCACAGATCAGTTTGGATAAAAAAACCTGGGGACGTCTCACAAAAGGAATCTGTGCAAATGTGTTATAGTTAGATTCAGCCACAAAACGAAAGGAACTAACAAGACCTTATTGCAGACAGCAAAGCAAAAGTTGTTTGCTTTCAATTAGTTTGAGGTCCAAATTAGTTGTGGAAAGTTTGGAGGATGAAACTGAAATCAGAAAAAAAGGTGAAACTCAGTTAAGTAGAAAGTGTTTTTCCTTCCTTCACCTAAATACTGTTCTGAAAGATAAATATAGACATGCTTCTACTGGATGTAAGAGGTATAAAGTATAGAATATGCTATTCACTGGAAATTATAATGAGATTTCATACTAAGGGATTATAACTATTTTCAAACATCCAAAAAGCATGTTGTCTCTGGTTTTGGCTCGATATATACATTTTCAAGATTCTTGAGGACTGAAAAGATAGAAATCTTGGTCTATTTTGTAAATATATCCTAGAAGGAAGCATAAGCTTTTTTGCCCAAGATGTATCTTAACAGGGAAATTCGTTCCTGTGTTATTTTAAGGCATGTGTTGCTACCATAATTTTTGCACAAAGCAGTGACTCAAGCTGTAACGGCTCTACTTTGTTCTCTTAGAACAGATTTGGATGCAAACCTTTAGAAACCTGCCTTGGAAAATCATGACCTCTGAATACCCCATGCTCCATTTCCTTCATCTACAAATTAATTCAAGTGTCTTCTCATGGTTACAGAGGCAGAACACTCCTTGCAGCCTTCAAGTCTGCTATACTCCTACAGGGCTACAGCTCTAACAGACAAACTAATTCACAGATGGAAAGCCAGGACCCTCATCCCCTTTGACTACCACCTCTCCTTTCCTCCTTCTCTGTCAGTCTGCCCTCCTCCACCACTGCTGAGAATGGAGATGAAGCATTTCCTGTGCTTTTCTCAGCACAACACTGCTAAATGTGACCAGCCCTTCATCAGACAATTCAGGTCAGAAGAGAGCCCTGTGCACAGGCCATGCTGCAGGACAAGTGTCCTGTGACTAACGACCAACCTCACAGGGTGAGAGTGAAGCAGCAGCATTCAACAGTCCAGGAAGCTGCTTGAGGGCTTAGAAAGAGCTTCTAGAAAAGAGCTCTATCTCACTCTCACCCCTACTATCTCTGCAAGTCATTGCTGCTAAAGCAGCAATTAATGGTTGTGAAGGCAAGAAAGGGAAAATGCCTTTCTTACTGACAATAGATGACAATAATAATAGATGGAAACAATATTGTCTTACTGACAACAAATGGCAATTATTTTCACTTAAGTAATTATCATAGAGACAGCTATAATAATTCCTGAAGCAAAAATTGAAGTGTGGTCCTACATTTTGCAGTAAGAACAAATAAGGAGCTTCATGGTCTGAGTACCTGTCCAAATCCCATCTTCAGTCCTGTGCCTCCTACTTTGTACACCCTCTCACCCTACACCATAGTGCCTGGAGGTTGTCCTCCCATCCCCTGTCAACCTTACTCAGCCTATATTTCTTGCCCTTCTTTCATATCTTTCCAAGCCACATCTGCAGGATTTGGTCTGAAGTACAGTAGCTGTTAGATGTGCCTTCAGGACAGGATCAAGCAATAGAAAACAGGATCCCTGATAATATTTTTATCAATTTTGGGTGGAAAGTACAGACTTTTCAGTATTCAGGGGTCAATTTATGTACAGTATGCTAAATACTCTGAAGTGCCCAAGAGCTGCAGACACAAGACCCTTTGTATCTGAGGTAGGCTTTTCATGAGAGTTTCTCTGTTGCTTGTTTGTAGTATATGGCCATTAGGATTCTCTCTTTCGCTTCCTCTCTCTCCTTCTCTGCCTTACCCATCACCATTACACCTGAATGACTCTCAGTCTTTCATTAATTTACCCAAATAATACTCCTTTGAGGCTGGGGAGTGCTGTTGTCTCCATCTCCTACTATTAAATCCTGACAGCAGAGAGGCAATTAACTTTCCCAGCACCATGTCAACTCTTGGTAGCAGAGCAGGGAACTGACTCCAGCTTTCCCAAGTTCTCAGATAATCTCCCCATGACTAGTTCCCATTGAGTACCCAATTCAGAACAACCCATTTCTTGCCTAATTACCTGGTGCCATCTACTACAAATACCAGCATCAGACATTTTCAAAGATCTTCATCACTCTGGACTAGAGGCAATGAAGTGCAGGGAAAAGAGGGCATGTCTGCAGTCAAACAAAAAGAGACAGGTGAAGAGGACCTAGAAGCAACAAAGGTATATAGGCCTATGTAAGAAAGCAAAGAGGTCATCCACACACAGGCATAACAACTAACCTCATCCTCTATACATGCTTCATTCATATCACTCAGCAAAACAACATTTAGTTGTTTCTAAATTTTCACTTACAAACCATAAGTGAGATGTGATTTTATATAGTACTTCCATTTACTATGGAATTAACACTAATACATTTAAATATGGGTAGTATTGCTTTTAGAATAGTAAGCTGCAGGGAAAAATTATGCATATTGGTTAAATAAAGAAAAAATTATCCGTAGCAGCTGCTCTGGTTTGAAGAAATTTTTTTTTCAATATTGATTACAACCTCTTGGTTTGTTTTGTCTGCCCCAAATCAGGGCAGACTAAGCAGTATCAGTCAAAAACTATTTTGTGCCAAAAATTATGAGGGCTAACAAAGTCATGGCCATGAACATCTAGGATAACTATAACACCCTACCCCCTATAGGATAATACCCTGTACCCTATAGGATAACTATAATACATATAGTAGTTATGTCCTTGACCATCAAGCTATTCAGATTTATTCTCTCATTTTATTAAAAAAAAAAAAAAAAAGCAAATAAAAAACCCTTGCTGCAAGTAAGGGTTGAAAGGCTGATGTATTCAGCCTTTGAATCTGGAGGCCATGAAAAATTATTTCCAGTCAGTAATGGATGACATTGTTTCTTTTTTAAGGAATTTTGAGGAAAATTTAGACTATAGATCTGCTGAAATTATGTTGCATGCCAGCAGTGATAGCAATCCTTCTTGTGTAAAGATCTACATCCTCAGTCTACTACAAGATGCAGCACAGGGTTTTTCTGATGGCATATTTTTCAGATTAAATGAATAATTATAGAGCTGGATTGGGTGGAGAGTCAGGAGATCTGGTTTAAATCCTACAGCTGCCAGCTATTTTTGCATGGCCATGTGCTAAATGCTCAAAATCTCCATGTCTTGCTTTCCATTCTATCAGACAGGGATGCGGACATTTCTTTTTCACTTTTTCTTTGATCATCTTTTTTCCTTGAAGCATGAAACTCTTATGGCATAGACTGCTTCTCCTGTATCAATTCAATGCTTGCATCCTTGGTAGGATATATCACACACAGTTGTAAGATAAATAATCATGTTCCAGTTCCTAACTCAGCATGACATCTATCATAACAACTAGGAAATCTTAGCTACTGCTTCAGAATATTAATTTCAATGGACTATGAAAAAGGTTAAAATGGCAGCACAGTGACTTGGGCTGGTCCTTTCAGGTGTATGTTTTCTTTACTGTCTGTCCCTACATCTTTCATGAGGTGCTAAAAAGACCTGCACTATTAGAAGATGCATCTGGCACCTGCTTCATTTGTACTTAAGGTTTTCAGTTCTAGAACCTTTTCTCGAATAAACTGTGAAGTAGAGGGGAAGGAGAGTAAAGGAAGAAAGGAAGGAAGGAGGACCTATTGAAAGTTAAATTATTTCCTGCTAATGGATGTGTTCCTTCTGGAGTTCATCCAGTCACAAACTATTGCTCTTCAATTCACCCTGCAGTTCTACTTCACTGTGGTTAGATAGTGGATCAATTGCTATGCTCTTTTTGTCCATTGTCTGATTTTCTTCCTTTCTCACTGTAATTATCTGAAAGATTCTTCTCCCATTAGCTCCGTAGAGTAGACTTAAAAAATTGTTGACCTGATCCACAAAAGCATAAATTCTAAGGAAATGCTATAGATAACACACCTTATTTTCATTTCACCTGCTCATTCAGTGGGACCTGCAGACACTGCCAGCCTGATTCTTCAAAGGATCAGGTAGTAGTAGCTGCTTAGTAGTTTATATTTATGCAACAGAAGTCACATCCTGAGCTAGCTAATCTACCGTATTCCCCATGGAGACATCCCAGCATCAGCTATGTTTGCTATCTCTGTTTCTGTTTAAAGGTGTCAGCCTAAATTCAAGCAGCTGTCAGCTACCTAGTGGGCTTGGCTCTTTTCTGGTATTTAATTGTGCAGACACCATTAATTGGGGGTGTAGGCCACTTGCACAGTCTCTTACAAGAAAACAAAGTGGAAGAAAGAGTGGAAAATAAACCCATTCATTATATATAAGCCAGACATAACAAATATAACCTCAAAGCTATTGGTAAAATTAGCTAAACATTAATGCTCAATGTGCAGATTATTTTCTATATCTTGATCATTTTATGGCCAAGATAGGCAGCAGAAACAGAAATGAGATGTAAGCAGTTTCTTTTCAAACTTGTTTCTGATTCCAGTTAGTTTATTTTATAAATAATGTTCTGAGACCAAAACCTTTCAGAGAAAATCACATTCATAAAGTTTGATGGCCAGAAGGGAGCATTAGTCTGACCTCTATAAATCACAAGCCATTACACTTCATCCAGTTAATCCTGTATTGAGCTCAATAATGTGCGTTAATGTCTGATCATGGCAACCATTCCATAAACACATATAGTCATTTTCAAAATTGGAAAATGTAAGCGTACAACATAATTAGCAGAGAGTGAGGAGAAATCTAGACTTGTTCCTGAAACTTCATAAACAGAATTAAGTTCTCAGCAAGATATAAAAAGACTGTAGACTTTTTTTCCCTGCTGTAGATGTGTGAGACATACTCTCTTTTTCTATGTCATATATGAAAGCCTTCTATCTGGAAAAACGGGATCCCTCATTCTCTTTGCTGAAGTTGTAATCAGAATGTCTTTATGGACTGGCCAGTTGAGGTTCTGCTTTCATGTTCTGGCACAGATTTGAGTGAAGACTAAATGTTAAGACTTAAGCTACTGATGTTTTAAGGATATTGTTCTGTTAATGTGCAGTACAAACTTTTCAACATTTATTCTGAAAGGCATACCACAGAAACAAGCCCCCCCCTTTTTTTTTTCTTTTCTCTGCCTACTGTAAAATAAATATGTACAGACATGTCTGTGTCTGTGTGCAAACTAAATCCTAACTTAAAATGCTCACTCTGAAGAATTGCTATGTTTCTCTCACTCATTGTGGAAAGTATAACATACCCCCTTGACAAAAAATCATTGGAAAATAGGTTTAAATGAATAATTTTCATCAACAGTGTGATACTGAGAAAGATCTACATTACTTCCAATTTCAGAAGTGATACACATGGCTGACACAAGCAGCGGATGTGACCGCAAACACCCAGATCCTGACAGATGTGCTCCTGCAAAGCAGTAGGCACCCCTTCAAAAGTCATTGACCCTCTGTGTGATGTCACTCTTACCACAGTGATTGGCTACAAACACAGCTGACCTGTTTTAGGGACTTAAAGCAAATAATACTGAACTGGATGGTGTCTTGAGGTACAGTCCCCTTTTTGTTAAATAGAACAAACTTAGCAACAAGGTTCATCTAAAATTGCCTCCTCTCACTTTTACCAGTGCTGACTTTCCTACTTTTTCCTCTCCAGGGCCCCTTAACATGTGTTAGGTTGTGATGTCTCCAGCACAGCCTCACCCTGTCACAGGGTGTCAAGGGTTGTAAGGGACCTTGGAGATCTTCAAGTGAACGCCCTGCCAGAGCAGGATCATATAATCTAGCACAGGTCACACAGGAACGCATCCAGGCGGGTTTTGAAAATCTCCAGAGAAGGAGACTCCACAACCTCTCTGGGGAGCCTGTTCCAGTGCTCTGTAACCCTTACAGTAAAGAAGTTCCCCCTCATGTTAAGGTGGAACCTCTTGTGCTCCAGCTTATATCCATTCCCCCTTGTCCTATCACAGAACATGAGTGAGAAGGGGCTGTCCTTTCCTCTTGACACTCAGCCCTCATTTATAGACATTTATCAAATCCCCTCTGAGTCTTCTCTTCTCCAGACTAAAGATCCCCAGATGTCTCAGCCTTTCCTCATAAGGCATGTGTTCCAGTCCCTTAATCATCCTTGTAGCCCTCCACTGGACTCTCTCAAGCAGATCCCTGTCGCTCTTGAACTGGGGAGCCTGGAACTGGATGCAATATTCCAGGTGAGGTCTCACTAGGGCAGAGTAGAGGGGGAGCAGAACCTCCCTCGATCTACTGGACATGCTCTTCGTAATGCACCCCAGGATACCATTGGCCTTCTTGGCCACAAGGGTACATTGCTTTTCCATGGAGAACTTGTCTACCAGGACTCCTAAGTCCTCCTTCACAGGGCTGCTCTCCAACAGTTCACCTCCCAGTCTGTACTGGTGTACTTTATTATTCTTCCCCAGATGCAGGACTCTGCACTTATCCTTGTTAAACCTCATTAGGTTCTGTTCTGCCCAGTTCTCCAGTCTGCTCAAGTCCTGCTGAATAGCCGCACAACCTTCAGATGGACCTGCCAATCCTCCCAGTTTTGTGTCATCAGCAAACTTGCTGAGAAGGCACTATCCCATCATCAATGTCATTGATAAAGATGTTGAACAGGACCAGTCCCAGCATTGAGCCCTGGGGGACTCCACTAGTTATAGCTCTCCAGCTGGACTTGGCACCATTGACCACCACTCTTTGGACTCTATTGTCCAACCAGGTGCTTCTGATACAAGTTTATCAATATCCAGACATTTAATATCAGAGCACGGTATTTCTTGTTTCTAGAAAGTTTCAGAAGTCTTTGTATGTTCAAAAAAATTTAATAAAGTGAAGTCTCCTGTCCTTAAAAGCTGACTAAGCCAAAAGAAAAAGGTGAAACAAGCTTAAGCCATCTGTGAATCATGTTCCTCCCCCATCCCGGTTCTTTTTTATTTCTCCCAGAGAGGAATATGGGCATTTGTTTTGGTATGCACAGAGTCTTTTCGCAAATCTGACTGATTGCATATTGAGCTTTATGTGCAACCATTTGGATTTGAAAGAAACTGCATTTTCCAAAATAAAGCAAGAAGAGCTGAGAAGTGAGAGATACAGCTGTATGAAGCTCCATGTTCCAGTAGTGGGTGTGGTGGGTTCCCTCCCTACACACTCCAGATACTTGTTTCTCAGCTTTCATTCCTTCAGCAGTTTCCTAATTTTTTCTTTTAAAAACTAGGGGCAACTTGGGGAGAGGTTCTACATTATGGTTGCTGACTCTGCTAGGAACATTTTTAAGAGTTTTTTGTGTTGGGGTTCTTTTTTGGTTTGGTTTTTTTTTTTTTGTTTTATTTTTTTTTGTTTCTGGGGTTTTTTTGTTTTTTGTTTTTTTCAGTCTGGTATTTGGTCTATGAATCATTCCAAAGACCATATTTCTGGTGATACTTGCTGTAAAGCAGAATTAGCAAAATTGCCTGATGTAGATGA
This sequence comes from Megaceryle torquata, assembly GCA_024611175.1. Classification (NCBI taxonomy): domain Eukaryota; kingdom Metazoa; phylum Chordata; class Aves; order Coraciiformes; family Cerylidae; genus Megaceryle; species Megaceryle torquata. The sequence goes on along the minus strand of JANIJG010018233.1, from coordinate 5,983 downwards.
ACAATTTTCAAACTAGGTTGTGACATCAGAAAGGACACCCACAAAGAAAGCATCACTTTCTGTATTCTCTAAACTATCCTTTTAAATCTATAGGCAATTGGCAGCTAGGCCTCTTGAGAATGATGTCCCACCTTTGCAGTGGGCACAGAGCCATCCTAGCAGATGGGCATGAGTGTTGGCACGCTGAGAATCAGTATGTGCATCACGTTTGAGTACAATAGGTCAGCCTCTCATCCAAGTATGTGGGAATGAGAGTGTCTGTGCTGAGCTTCTGTGCCAATGGTTAAAGGAATATACCATCATTAAACTATCAGAAGGAGAAAATTCACTTTTTTCAATTAAGCCACATTTCCTATAGCTACTTGAGAACACCATTTCTTCTGTAATGCTGTGATTACTAGGTGACTGATAGAAGGTAGATTACTTATATGTATATGCTCAAACATATAGCCCAGCCAGGAAGACACCATCTTGTTTCAGCAAAGATGCAGTTTTGCCCTATTTGGTCTCCCTGTTGAATGGCTCATCTAGGTACCAAAGCCAGATCCGTAGAAGCCAGCATATAATTTCAGCTGAATAGATCCCTAAGAGCTGTGCAGTATTTGGCATGAAATTTACAATGGAGCCCTTGAAGGGGCTTTCCCATCCTGGAACCAACAGAGGAGAATTTTGATTCAGTAACAAAAAAATTGCACCTTGCTGACCTAACAGAATGGACTTTTTCAAGCTCCTTTTTCCAATCACATGTGAAAAGTTATTGATAGTATTAAGCACACTTCCTACACGATCTTCTACCAAAAGGTCAGAATGTTTTCTGAGCAGCATGGTGGCTAAGGGCATGTGGACTGAATAGATTGTGTTATCACAACCTCTTCCGGTATGAAATGTGGGCAGCAAGACTATTATTGTCAGTCAATGGCTTCTCTAGCAGAGGGCATCTACTAACAGCAATCCAGAAGCATTTGGTTATCTAGAGACATGATGACCACTCAGACTTGTTGATGTTCTTTGGCCTTATGCATTTGAAATTGCATCACAAGGTGCACTGTAATTCATCAAATTTCTTCCCTATGTCACTGAATATTCTGTCTGTGCTTTCAAAATATCACTCCTGTTGGAGAAGTAGACAGTTTAGCCCAAACTGAAAGTTATTCCTGTTGTCATCAATTGTAAGTAGAGATGTTGAAGAGATTTTTTTTCTGGATGGTGGACAAAAACACCTGCTTTTTTTACCTCATGTACAATTATAGCATGATATCAATGACATAGTGGGATCAAATGAACTTTCAGCAAGTTTGAAAATTACACTAAGCTGACCGGTGTGGTTGACACACCTGGGGGACAGGATGCCATCCAGAGTGGCCCAGAAAGCCTTTATAAATGGACCCATGTGAACACCATGACGTCCAACAAGGCCAAGTGTAATATCCTGCACCTGGGCTGGGGCAACTTCCAGTATCAATACAGGCTGGAGGATGATAAGGTTGGCAACAGCCCTGTGGAGAAGGACTTGGGGGTACTGGTGGATGAAAAGGTGGACATGAGCTAGAAATGTGCATGTAGCCCAGAAGGCCAACCATATCTTGAGCTGCATCACAAGTAGCATAGTCAGCAGGTTGATTCTGCTACTCTACTCCACTCCACTCCACCTGGAGTACTGTGTCCAGCACTGAAGTCCTCAGACTAAGAAAGACATGAACTTGTTGGAAGAGGTGCAGAGGAGGCCACAAAAATGACCTCTCCTATGAAGAAATGCTGAGAGAGTTGAGGTTGTTCAGCCCAGAGAAGAGAAGGCCCTGGAGAGATATTAAACTAAACTAAAAGATGGTAGATTTAAACTAGATATAAGGAAGACATTTATTACAATGAGGCTGGTGAAATACTGAAAGAGGCTGCCCAGAGAGGTGGCACACGTCATAAACCTGTAAATGTACAAGGACAGGTTGGACAAGGCTCTGAGAAACATCATGTAGTTAAAGATGTCTCTGTTCACTGTAAGGAGGTTGGAATAGATGACCTTCCAACCCAAACTATTCTGTCCTTCTATGATTCTATGTTTTAAATAATTTTATGACACAGTCATGAAAAATCATTCTGAAACTTTTTCACTATCATTCTAGTTATTCTTAAGAAAATGAGAGATTGACTATAATAAGGGAGCAAATGATGTGAAAGAACGAGAGTAATATTTCAGGCTTTATGTCATTTGAGATTATCTGAATTACTAAAAATAATAACAATCATCTGAAATCAGATAAATACATGAAGAGGACTCAAGTCTATGTCCAATATAAGAACATACGTCCAACATATGTACCACCAGAATCTGAGTTCTGAACCACCAGAATTTATGAGGTCTTGTGACTGAATGGATAGATGAAGGGAGACCAGTGGACGTAGTCTTATCTTGACCTTAACAAGGCTTTTGACAGTTTCCCATAACATCCTTGTGAAGAAGCTCAGGAAGAGTGGCATAGAAGAGCAGATAGTAAAATAGATTAAGAACTGTTTGGACAATAGAGTCCAAAGAGTGGTGGTCAATGGTGCCAAGTCCAGCTGGAAAGCTGTAACTAGTGGAGTCCCCCAGGGATCAGTGCTGGGTCCTGTCCTGTTCATCGTCTTTTATCAGTGATGTTGATGATGGGACAGAGTGTCTTCTCAGCAAGTTTGCTGATAACACAAAGCTGGGAGGTTTGGCTGATACACATGAAGGCTGTGTGGCCATTCAGCAAGACTTGGACAGACTGGAGAGCTGGGCAAAGAAGAACCTAATGACGTTTAACAAGGATAAGTGCAGAGTCCTGCATCTGGGAAGGAATAATTACACCAGTACAGACTGGGAGGTGATCTGCTGGAGAGCAGCCATGTGAAGAAAGACCTAGGAGAAAAGGCAATGAAGCAAGAAGATAAAGCAGAAGAAGAAGATCAAATTCTGAAGAGGAAAGACCATGTATAAACTACTATTGTGTATATATATTTTTATATATATATAGCATAACTTTGGGGATGAAGTTGCTTAATGGTGTCAGAGGTGGAGTTGGATGCCAGAAGCGATGAAGGAGTCGAATAAGATCATTAAGTACCAGAATGTTAGTTGAACACCTTATTTTGATTGTAACCAAATTGCAGACTTTAATACCTGGAATAATTATATGGCAAAACTCTTACCACCAGGCTATTTTTTTGATCTGTGGGGATCATGCCTGGCAAGGTATCCCTGAAAGTGCCTTGTTATATTGGGAAATAACACTGTTTATACCTTCTGGCATCCAACTCCACCTCTGACACCACTAAGCAACTTCATCCCCAGAGTTATGCTATATATATATATACACACTAGTAGTTTATACATGGTCATTCCTCTTCAGAATGCGATCCTCTTCTTGCTTCATTATCTTTTCCCCACCCTCCTTCTTCCTTCGTGCCTTTTCCATGGTTCAAGGACAGTTCCTGGTAACAGTGTCCATTTTCTTCCAACCAAGATCCCACAAGGAAAGGCTGAGACACCTGGGGCTCTTTAGTCTGGAGAAGAGAAGACTGAGAGGGGAGTTAATAAATGCTTACAAATATATGAGGGCTCAGTGTCAGGAGAAGGTGGGCAGCCTCTTCTCACTCGTACTCTGTGATAAGATAGGGGGAAATGGATGTAAGCTAGAGCATAGGAAATTCCACCTCAACATGAGGAGGAACTTCTTTATTGTAAGCGTCACAGAGCACTAGAATGGAATGGACTCCCCAGAGAGGTTGTGGAGTCTCCTTCTCTGGAGGTTTTCAAGACCTGCCTGGATAAGTTCCTCTGTGACCTATGCTGGATTATATGGTCCTGTGCTGGCAGGGGGTTGGACTCTAAGATCTCCAAGATCCCTTCTAACCCCTGACATCCTGTGAATACAGGCCTGTTTCCTGGAGGGAGTTCTTTTAATAAAAAATACCAAAATATTTTAGGTTGGGGAAAAAAAATATTCTGGATTATAGCCAATAATAATCAGGTTTCATAACATTATGGCAATTATATTTTACATAGGTAAAACATTTTTTTAAATATCATTAAAAGATTATTGAACTTTAATGGTATGGTTTTCATATCTACCTATGAGAGTTCAGTAGATAACCAAAGCTGTTCTCATCTTACTTCTGAAAATCCCCTCAATATCCTAGCTAGTAGCCTAGACCTACAAGACAGTTACCAACAATAACTGAGTAGGGCAAGGAATCATTAGTCCTACCACGTCTTCTTAGGACTAGAGGAAAAACAGTTCTTAAGTAGCCTCCCATATCTCTTATAAGAAAGGAAAGAATAAAGCACAAGAAACTAGTCACCGTTAATCCCTACACTTATTCATCAATGTGATCTAACAATTTCATTAATAAAAGCTGGAGAGGGATTCATAGGTAAAGAGATGAAGTTTCTGAGGTCATCATGTCTGCATTTAATGGCAAGGAAATAATTGTATAAAAGAAACAGCTATTACAAATTTTAAAAACAACTGTAACATTTTGATTAGTTTGTAATAATATTACAGATAGGAACACATGCATATAATTTATAACAATATATAGTGATATAATCTAATAATACAGTAATATAATATAGTGTATACTAATATACAATAAATATAATGCTAACCCGTATTATATGTTCCATATTATACTTGTAAAACTAACAAGTTCTTCATCATTCAAAACCACACTATAGCACTGAAATGTCAAATCCTTGCAGAGATGCTGAGAAGAGAATGTCTTTTTGTGTCTTAATTATGCAGTGGGCAGATTAGCAGAATAAAAATTAACAAGCTTTTACCGTATCATTTACTTAAGTCTTTGTATTTCAGACATTACTCAAGTGAAGAGCTCCATCTGGCCCTTACAGTTTTAGTAGCGCTAACCATTCAATAATTGTTTCTTCATTTGAGAAAAAAAAAAAAAAAAAGTAGAGTTAGAAGTACCACCACTCTGTATACCACTGTCTTGTTCTTAGTCCTTAAAAAAAAAAAAGGCTGAATTTTAATTAATTTTTAAATATTTTTCATTGTTATTACAGTGATATTTTTTAAAGTATCTGCAGTAGTTCAATATACAGCATGAATTGTTTACTTCTCTGTTTTTCAATATCTTCCCAAGACCCTTGCAAATAATTGGTTTATTACTTACAATAACCCAGTAGAGCAAGAGATGACTAGAACTACCATGTCCACTTGAGACAGCAAGAAACACACCTCTATGTGGTCTCCTATGTCTCAAGAAAGGAAAAGAGAGGAAAATAAATTCATGTGGCTGGACCTTCCCCTTATGGAGATGCTTGAAAAAAATGGAATAAATTCTAACAAACATCACCTCTTTAATGCCCACAACAGGATGATGGAGGAAAACATCTCGCTGAGGTGAGAAGACTCCTTGCCTTTTTCTCATCTGGAAAAAGAAGCAGGAGTAATATATTAGTGTATTAGCCTAAGTTATAGAATATCTTTTATCTATGTGCTTAGGAAACACGTAAATCAAGTGCCTATGTTAAGCAGTATAACAGCCAACTCCAGTTATGTTTAGCTTTCTTTGAGAGTTATCTACCCTCCATCGTTCTCCAGAACACACCACCTTTCCTGACAGGCAGTCTTCCAAAGATTTGAATCCATCGGGACAGTGACCCAATATGCATTATCAGAAAATATAGCTGACTTCATTAATAAATTAAGTTCTTTAATATATTTGTGTCCACAGCTAATTCCCCCCCCCCCCTTTTTTTTTTCCTCAATAAAGGTGATATCACACAACCTTCAACTAAACATATGACACTGCTAATGGGTTTTTTGTCATACTAAGCTCTGTAGATGCTATAATTAATTCCACCCCAGAGCTACCACACTATGAATGGACATCCAAATGGATGATAGTGTTAGAGAAAGAAAAAAAGAAGAAGAGAAGAAGAGAAGAGAAGAGAAGAGAAGAGAAGAGAAGAGAAGAGAAGAGAAGAGAAGAGAAGAGAAGA
>JANIJG010018232.1:19773-54490 GCA_024611175.1 Megaceryle torquata | reverse complement strand
GGACCTCTAGAGGTCATCTAGTCCAACCCCCCTGCTGAAAGCAGGGACATCTTCAACTAGAGCAGGTTGCTCAGAGCTCTGTCAAACCCCACCTTGAATGTCTCCAGGGATGGGGCCTCAACGACCTCCCTGGGCAACCTGTTGCAGTGCTCCACCTCTCTCATGGTAAAGAACTTCTTCCTTACATCCAATCTAAATCCACTCTTTTCTAATTTAAAACCATTTCTCCTTGTCCTTTCACTCCAGGCCTTTGTAAACAGGCCCTCTCCAGTCCTTTTATAAGCTCCCTTCAGGTGCTGGAAGGTGGCTGTTAGGTTTCCCTGGAGCCTTCTCTTCTCCAGGCTGAACAATCCCAGCTCCCTCAGCCTGTCCTCACAGGAGAGGTGTTCCAGCCACCTGATCATCTTTGTGGCCCTCCACTGGACCTGCTTCATCAGGTCCATGTCCTTCTTGTACTGAGGGCTCCAGAGCTGGATGCAGTATTCCAGGGGAGGTCTGACCAGAGCAGAGTAGAGCGGTACAATCCCCTCTCTCAGTCTTCTGGTCACACTTCTTTTGATGCAGCCCAGGATGCTATTTGCCTTCTGGGCTGCAAGCACACACTGGCTGCTCATGTCCAGCTTCTCATCTATCAGCACCCCCAAGTCCTTTTCTGCAGGGCTGCTCTCTATTGCCTCTTCCCCAAGCTTGTATTGATAGTGGGGATAATATTGCTACTTGGGGAAGTAAAATGAAAGGGAAGTGACTGGCTGGACATTAAGGTGAGATTCCTTTCACCTAACTTTATATTTTTATGCTACAGAGGTTTCCAGACAGGGTAGATAACCAAGTTTCCATTAGAGTCAGGAGGGAGAAATGGGCACCTGGAAATCTCAGTTCATTTAACCTTTTGTAGACATCTAATTTGAGTTGAGGTAAATCCTGGTCTAACCTCTTTGGCTGTAAAGATACCATACTGAGCTTGGCTTTGCAAACAGTATTCCTACGGATACACTGATAAAGGCCTCCTGCATCAACACTGTTCATAGGCTGCCCCATCAGGAGAACATGGTTGTATCCCTGCTGCATAACATCTTGAACTTGGGAAACTCTCCAAACCAGATCACTTTCCAGGACTTACAAGCCCCACTTGTAGCAAATGGAGGAAAACATTGTAGATGATCTGGAAAGGAGGAAATCAATCCCATATTTTTGAAGGTTCTGCCTATGAGAAAGCTACAAGTCCTGCATCTCTTAGAGGCTTCGTAAGGAGTGATGCATATGTGCCTGTACTTTCAGTTCATCCTTGTTCCTACCCTCTCTTGTTGCTCTCGAGTGGCTTTTCAATCCAGTTGTGAACATCAGCCACAAAGACATGTTATTCCTGAAAGTTTTTTAGAAAATTGTTGCTGGAATAGAGAAGGAAGAGCCGAGGGAGTATCACTATAAAAGAAAGGCAACACCAGCTGGGCAGGTATATGGTCTGTTTGACTTGCTGCTGGCTGAACTGGATTGCACATCCTGGCTCTGGACAAGCCACTGCACCGTTCCACCTCTCTGTAGCTGGTACCTAGGCAACGTGAAAGAAAGCAAGGATTTCAGGTACACAAGAAACTGGGTCTGGTGAAGCAGAAAGGCAATAGGGAATAGCTGGGTCTGTGGTGAAACTGTGGGTAGATAAGAATCCATAGGAATCCAGGCTAAGACTTACTGTTCTGCGCATATCATTCCTAATCACTCATATGTCATAAGTCACATTAACTTCCAGAAGTTGAAGAAGGACATGGAGAATTTGAGAAAGTAAAATAGACAGACTGTTCAGAAACTGGAGCAAACAATTGAATTACCTTCACCTGTAACATCCTTTTCTTCAATCCTCACTTTCCTAGTGTAAAATCCCCTTTGCATCCCCCCGAAACACTTACAGGTCTAAAGAAAATTGCAGTCTGTCTGCAATTCTGTTTAGCTAATAGAAAAGAGGTCAGCTCTGCTGCCTGGGTGTTGCCCAAATGCCATATTTAATGAGCCTATGTAAACATCTTTATGAGATAAAAAGGTCTATATAAAGTCTGTTCCTCCAAGCCATTTATCACAGGAACTATGGAAAGCTCAACAGCAGAAATTCTATGAGATGCACACCATGAATTTGGCATGGAAGGCAATCAGCATCCAGGCTGAAACATCCATAGGAAAGGGAGAAGGACTGTGTCCCCCCACTTGTCAGGCTGCTTATAACCAACCTGAACAACTGCTTAAAATCAGCATGTGCCTGTCAATATCGTAGCTAGTAACTTAAACCTCCTCAGTCTTTGAGTTAGTCTTGGGTGGGTATTCAGAGCATCTTGTGGGCAGTAGTCCCTGACACGCTTTCTTCGTTCCTTGCATTACTCTGCTCAGTCCTTACTCTCTGGCCCGTCCTGTCAAACAACTTCCCAGCCCACGTGCTTGAGTCTTCATGATCTGGGTGTAACTCTTTTTCCTTCTTTACAAGGAACTAATTTGGTTTTCTTTTCTAGCTATGTGTCTTCTGTTACTCAGAAATCATCATGCTGGGGTAAGAAAGATCTTCATGAAAGGTTACTCACTGTTAGACCTGTATATAAATTCATCTTTCCTTGAGTACATAGGCTTTTGCGATGCACATTTTCTGTTTGATCTTTAGTTTTCTCATTGTATTTTAAGGATTTTTTAGTGCCTGTCTTTTAAGACCAGTTGTTAGGTAAGGAGGTAGCATCTGTCGGTCAAACAAGAAGCCTCAGTCCCAGTCCCACAAGTACTGCTGTACCATCTGGTAGAGCTTTACCCATTCGTCTTCTCAAGTGTACTTTTGGCAATTTCAGTATTTTCTTCAGGGAAGGCTTTAGAGTGTGGCTTACCCTATTTGGAAAAACATCTGAAATGATGATAATCATGTGGTAGTGCATTATTTATCATTAGCATAGCTGGTGTGTAGAGGCCAATATATAAGTATGAGCTTCTGTGTCTCGCATTATCACAGTGCTGTTTCTAAGTAGTGGGAATAATAATCCAGATGTGGTGTATATATATTTAGCATGAATAGGTTCATTTCATGCTATATTGAACACTATGCATAAAACATTAGACTCTTTTCTTTACATTTTTAATGGCAATGGTATTTTTTGTTATTTTATTTCCGTCCTTTGTCTGCTTGCTCAGAATTAAACTTTTTGTCTGCCAGTTCTAGACCTTTATTGTGTCCATCATTCTTTTTATCTGTGAGTTTGCTTTCTGTCTTCATGGACTCTTTTCTTTTACTTTTTAATGAGCCTCAGTATTTGACCTGTTTTCCACCTTAGAACAGATGCAGCAGTCCATGCCATAAAAATGAATTTTCAGGATGTTATTGTCCTTTGGCATGGAGCATTTAAACACCCGCCACGGCCGCCATTCTGCCTGTGCCCAGCTTGTCTGTGCTCAGCAGTACAAGGTTTTCTCTTTGAGATCTCAGATTAGCTCAAAAGCTGGTATCAAGCTGATACAAACCCTTACTTATCGAGGGTTCCATTATTCAGGGTGATGTTCTGCTCACATCATTCCCTTTTGAAACATTCTTTTTCACTGTGTAGACTGTGAATGACTTGTTATTTCTTTATAGGTACATTGAATCCTGCTCTGCAAGCTTTTACAAAATGTTTTTCCCTACAAAATACAACGGTTCTGGCCACAGTCTGGATGCTTAAAACACATCTTGCATGATGTTGCTACAGGTGCACATTGACTTTGACTATGATTTTCAGTCTTTGGCATGTAGAAATCCTGGAATTCCTTAATTTTAAATTTTGTTTCAGTGGCTTCCCTATTGTATTACTGTCTTCTGTTCCTTCTAACTCTTGCAATCAGATCTGTTTCTGTTTTGCTAATGTGCAGTAATCTTTGCTTTTTCACAGGTTAAATCAAGACTGTTGGTTAGATTTTTTTCCTCTTGATTTTGATATCTGATCCCCTTTATAATTTGGTCTGACACAGTGATTATAGTAACAGCATATAATGTATTTTGAGTTAAGATAAGTTACAGATCTGCAATACATGGCTCATAAGTTTTTTCCCTCTGATTGGTTTCTCTTTTAAAGCTGATAGCTTTCAAGTGTACTTTCTTTCTCTTAGATGTTGTATATCCCTCTAGTATCTTTCATGATCACTAGCTCAGACTTAAACACTTCCCTGTGCAAACCTGAACAGACAGAAATGTAGTGCCGGTCTCCTAGCAATATTTAAAAAAATACCCACTTCAAGGCCATCTTTCTTTCCTGTTGCCTTCCCAGAAAACTTAATGGTCACTTGAGCTTTTACCTTTTGTCTGATACATTTCTGTCTGACATTTCTGAAAAATGTCACCTTTCTTGCAGTTTTAACTATCTCTCCATAAAACACTTTATTCATTACTCATTTCTTTTTTCTAAAACATTCTCTGTATTTTTGAATCTGTTTTGTTTGTTCTCTCCTTGCGTTGAGGAGTAGTTTTTGGTTTGGGAGCTTTTGGAGAATTCAGACTTAGAACTTTTAAGCACAGTGAGTCATTATTACAACAAAAGGTAAAAATAAAGACAATGTGAAGAAATAGTACATGAGGGAGGGAGAGGAATCCATGTAGCCCACTCTCAGCCTGCACATCAGCTAACTCTAAGAGGACTGCTCCAAGCCAGCATGTTTCAGACCCTGTCATGGCCCCTTGTCCTCACGTCCATGGCACACACAATCTATAACCACCTACACTCTAGGAAAAATACTTTATCAGCTAAGTCAGAAAAAGATTACAGAAATATTCTGGACAATGAAGACCAGTAACATAGGCCTCTGTACTAGATAAGGTGTAGATAATGATTTCAGCTATTGACAGAAGACATATTGTGGTAGTGTGGGACAGTGGCCTAGTTTGCTGTGAGACAGGAATACGGGCCAATGTAGTGTGCTTCAGGAGAAGGTTAAGATGCTTGTGACCGTGAGATACTTGTGCTATCTCTGGAGCTGGAGAACTGCTAAGACAGCAGCCAAATGGCTGAAGGAGGGAGTCTTGTGGAGATAAGGTGGTCCTGGTTTGGCTAAACTAACAGGAGCAAACAACTCTTACATCAATCTTGAAGGCCAGAGCGTCCAGGTGAAGACCATTGCCTAATTAACAGCAAAATTAATATTAAAGTTTACACCCTTAAGTATAGTAATGAGCCTAATGGAGTACATGCTAAACATACATTACTATATTACTCAACTCTCCACCCAAATCATGCTAGACATCACCTAGAAGGCAGGGACAAGCAGAATTAGGATATAACAATCACAAAGGGAATACATCTCTCAGGGGAGAAGGCTGAAAGTCTAGCAGAGATGATCAACAGGCTGTACTCCTCTTCCTCCACCCAAGATAGGGACGCCTTCTTTGGTAAGAAGGGTGTACTTTTTGTTACTATTATCTATCTATTAGCACTATTATTCAGGCATGTGCCTCCGAATGCATCAAATGTTACCTGGGAATTACTAAATCAAGCTCAATTACCTGTTTTGAAGTTAGTGCATTTATGGAAATTCCAAACCATTTGTATCTGTCCCTTTAATAAATCCATCCTGTCTGTTTTAACTTTTACACTGTCAGTGCAAGTCCTTAACCAGGCTCTGAAACAGGCAGCTCCTGTCTCAGCACAAGCCCCTTTGCCAGGGCTGTAAGAGAATTCTCAGACATACCTTTTGACTTTGAGAAACTGCTCAGTGCAAAGCCCTTGGGCTCTGGCAGGCAAACGCGACAGATAGCTGTGAAATATGAAACCCTTCTCAGAAGGTGATATTCAGTTGTTTGTAGAAATACTAGTTGGAGGGGAAAAAAAAAAGAAAAAAATAGCAGTAACATTGAGCTGTGAGGTGATTTTGAAGATCTGTGCTTCTGGAGATTGATGCTTCTAAATTCTGGTGGGGGGTGAATACGTGTGTGCAAGACAGAGTTAAACCCCATGACTCAGATTAGCTCAAGAAAAATTGCACTGCTACCCTAATAGCTGCTCCCAAACTGTGCTCTTCTGCATTTGCAGGACAAACCGGATGAGTAACTGGTGTGCTGTTAGCAGCAATAAATAACTATTGGAAAGGTTGTTATTGAAAGCCTTCAGATGAATAGAGATGAAAGAGACAAATGGTTATTGTCCCAGTTAAGAATCACAGCTATTTTGAAAGGTGTACCACGTTGAGCAGGAGACAGAGACCTACCAAAAGCTCTGCAGGCATAACTGGCAGCAGGAGATGAAGCAATTGGATGATGTGAAAGGCAGCATCTATAGGTGAAATATGCAGGATAACCTGTTGGGGGGGGGGGGATATATGTTCTTCTTTTTTCTTCTTTTTTCTTCTTTTTCCAATAGCTGGCAACAATAGCAGCAGGAGCAGGAGGTACCTGAGAGTGGGAGACCTGGAATGATCAGTAAATGACAGTAAATAAGAAAAGTGAGTTGCAAAGGCTCTGGGCCCTGAGTGGCTCTAAGATTAGTGAATTGGGACAACAAAAACAAGAGTGCACTTTGAAAGAAAACAAAAATGTGCTCTTCCTCCTAGCTGCTTCTGAACCCTTTCCCAGCTGATAGATCAATGCACAAAGCAAAGATGTGTTGCATCTTTCATGTGGCTGTGCTGTTCTATAACAAAACCTGAACAAACATGTTTTGTTTACCAGCCTTCTAGTGAAGCCACGTTTTTCAATTAGGAATCTTCTCATGTCCCATTCTCCAGCCTACTGAAGCAGAGGGTTCGATCTTCCCTTGACATTGACAAAGCAGCACCAGTTTCCACCAGAGATTCTCTAGCTGCTCACTTCAGAAGCGAACTTTGTAATGGAAAAAATGTTTAGTTTTCAAGTATGAGGAACAAATTTTTTTTTTCATCAAGCCAAGATTTCAGTGAAAATCAGGCACCACAATTCTGTGAAGCTGTCAATGACTTTTGGTGATATCTGAATTTACAGACTTTGCAAACAGACTTAGATTTGGGTCATAGGCTTCAGGCAAATGTCAAATGTCCCTGTCTCCCTGTGGATAAACTTTATAACTGTATTGTCCTACTTGTTTAGTTCTTTAGTTTTTAGAACTGGGCTTTGTCAAAGGAAATAAGAATATGTTGGGTGCCTTGTAAAGCACCTAACAAACAGCTTTCCTCATCAAGGATGGGTTCTTGCATTCTTTTCTGACACTGTCAATCTTAGGAGCAGCTTGGGTCAAAGTACTGTAGGTCAGGGAATTTTGTTCTGACTCAATGAGCATACTTTTTGAATACTTCCCATTTTAGCAAATTACTTATTTTTCTCTTCATATAATTGTCTTTTTAGTATGTCCTTAACTGAAGACTGAGAGGCAGCAGCAGCAAATAAATTGGCAACAACGTGGAGCTCTGATAGCAAAACCTCCTTCTCATTGTAGTAAGCACAACTTGCTCACATCTGAAATCCTTGTCCTCATTCATGAAGAATGTAAGCCCTTTAATTCAGACCTTCTATCACTGATAGCCCTTCCCTGTAGACCCAGGTGAAGACATGAATATTCTTTCTGATACATCCCTCCTCTGTCTGAATATAATGGAAAATGAAATATGACGTTCAAACTTGCCAGTGACTGTGAGGTGAATAACAAGTCTTCCCTCTGCTCCCAGTACGTTCAGCATTCGTAGCACTAAGTTTGGCAGAGCTGCTGGGCTTGCTCATTTCCTTTACTCTGAGCCAACATTCCCAGTAGTGTCAGGACAATTTTAGAAGCAAGATGCACTCAACTGAACTTCATCTGTGAAGAGATGAACAGGTGCTTATAGCTGCGTTTTCAAGTCCATATATTGCCATGATGGCTTTTTTTTCTGTCTGAAATAGAGCAAATTTTTAATATGAGCTTTTGACCAGTCCTAGAATTTCAGGAAGCCGTATACTCCTGAATCTGTTCATTCTGGGGAAAATGAAAATGCAGAGAAGATAGACACACAACTGCAGTATATGGACTAACTGAAATAGATGAAATAATTGTTGAGCAATATCTAAAATGCCTTCTGGTGTAATAGTGCCCTCTCTCAAGCCAGCTTATTCAGTGGATTTTACCTTCTCTGTGCTTTGCTATATTGCATGATTTCAAATTGTATCTTGGGAAGGAATCAAGCTGAGTACATCCACCAGTGTAAAGAAGTCATAAGGAAAGGTTATGGGCAACCATGAAGGAAGGTGCTGGAGGTTCAGGGTGAGTGGGTATATGAGGAGGAATGAGTGGACACCCTGACATGCAAACTGTGAGTTTAGTCTACAGATTTTGAAGTTTAAAACCTGCAAGGCTGAAGATGTGTCAGCTGACATGATCCAGCTGAATCAGAAGCAGCAGAGACCCCATGCTGCTGACCAGATCAGCAGAGGCATAAATCAGCATAGGTCTGGCTTGAGTGTCTGAATGGATACCCACACTGACAAGTAGTGCTCTGCAATGGGAGTAGATCTGTGGAGTGAAACAGTTGGCACTGAGGATCCAATGTCCACACTATTCAGGGCAGGGGGGTGAAGGGGGATGGAGGAGGTTACTAATGCCGTTAGGGGTTGGAGCGGTCCAGAAGCATGTCTTCTGGTTTAATTTAATATGAAAGCAATCCATCTTGTGCACCCTGAGAACACTTCACAAAGCAAACAAAAACAGGGTCGATAGAGTGACTGACTTTAAAATCATATTCTGAGTGTAAAATGCCAGCACAGCTGCACTCTCTCTCAACTTCTCTAGCAATATATAACAATACAGCTGAGTGGAAATCATCCCTATGGGCAAGAAAAGGTTTGGTAACAGGTGAATTAGTACTCATGGGAAACAAAGGAGCATTTGTTCCAGAATTCTATATTTGGTATGCTGAAGACTTTCTCACGCACATTTTGTAAAAACAGACCCACAACTCTGGAAAATGTTGGTTGCCTGTGCCTTCATTTCTGGTCTCTGGCACCGCAGATCTCCAATCCACCTGCCCATGTCCTGGTGTGATACTGCACAACCTGTAACATAAACCCAGTGCTATTTCCTCTGATTATTAATCACTCAGGATTTCACTGGTACTTGAGATACATAAACCACCCTTATAAAGACTATAAGATTTCTTATACACAGAGCCCTTCTTCCTTTCTAAGGTCCTTACAATTTCTTTTTTCTAGGAATAGCCTTGGTGATAAAATGAGTCACTTAACCCTCTGCCAACAGCAAACACAATGACTGACACTTAAACAGCACCCTTCATGCTAAGAACATTTAAACCCGTGTGTGGAATCCCAGCTTGGCTGCTGGCTGTGCTGTTGATGTGATGCCGATGCCTTTCTCCCCTCACAGACCAGGGGGGCTCAGTGTCAGGGTTCAACACCCTTCACTGCTGCTTTGAAAAGGATCTCTGGGTGTGGCTATCTGTTTGACCTGGCTGGTGTACATATGTATTAAGTGCTCAATATGCCATGCCATAGGGAATAGCAACAGAAGGGACTGTGCAAGTCCTTGGGTGAGGGTCCTGCTGCCACATCACAGGTGCCTCTCCAGATCCCTCCTAACAGTAATGTGCCAACAGCTTCACCCTCTAGCACACCAGAGCTTTCTTGGGCACTGCAGAGATCCAGGCAGTTGAGCATGAATAGGTAAGTGACATGAGCTTTATGCTTATACTGTTCCTTGATATAAGCAAGACTAGAGTGTACATCTCAGAAGCAGAAATTACTTTCTCAGGAATGTGGTTCCTTGCACCACTAACATGCTTCTAACCAAGCACAGTAACACTAGAAATAGTCAAAGGAAAGGGATGTTGCTTGATAGGAGTCAGTGATGACACTGAGTCTATTATCTGTATTATATGTATTATAGGCTCCATTCTTTTCTAATAACACCTTTGGGATATTTACTTATCTGTATTGTCCAAGAGGACATGTGCTTTATTTCTTATTCACATTCCTCATTAATGTATATCTTAAGTGTATTCATAAGCTAGGTGGAAAAAGGTTCCCAGTTTAATTTTTAGAATCCACTTCTGTAGCCACTGCTGATTTTTTTTGTGTGTGTGATTTTTGTCACTCAGCTGCTAACGAGTCCCAGCTCAGTATGATGTGATACAATGTTACAGAAATTGTTACTGTAACACTGCAAAGTTCCTGAAAAATAAAGATGCCATTTTAGATCAAATCAGAAATAAGGTAGAATGTGAGTGTGAATGTCCTTCCTGAATTTGTCAGTCTGATCGTGTACTGACTGAGCATCCCTAATGCTATAAATACAAAAAGGGAGTTCAGGGGGGCAAAAAAACAGGCTCTGCAAGAGCCTACAGATTGCTCCATTATGTCAAAAAGAAACATTGTTCTTAGTAAGCATAAATGTTACTCTTCCTACCTCTTTGGGCAAACAGCCAGGGGCTGCTGGCAAGGAAAGCTCTGAATCAAAGGAGGAGACTTGAATATTTAAGTGGTAAAGTACAGTTCAAAACCAGAAGTGCTTATATACAATTGAAATAAAAGGTCTGAGCTCTCTACTTCAGTCATGGGCCATTAATTAATATCTCAGTGCCACTCTAAATTACCAGCATGCTGCAAAAGGAGAATGATATATTCTTTTTGGCAGTTCAGTGGCAATTTAAAGAAGAAAAATCCACTAGCAATTTTTAGATGACAGCCCGAAGAATAGGATTATTTAATGATAATAGGGAAGCCAAGAGTGATATGCAGATGCAGAGAGAAAATGAAGTCTTTAATATTAATAACGGTACTGTATGGAACAGTCTTCATGGACAGTTGCATCTCCAAACCATCAGAGGAGCAAACTGCTCAGCTGTTCTTTCAGCCAGCCCATCAAACAGATCTTCAGCTTCTATACCACAAAGTACCTGATTCAGAAAATCATGTAAACTATATAGAAAAGGAATTAAAAAAGCAAAAATTAACTTCATTCTTTCTTTTATGAAACTTGAACTTCTGCAGGGTGGATACACAAGTTCTTAAACAAAAATGTCATAAGCATCAAACAAAAATATCATTTAGTTACAAGGGATGTTGGTATTTCTGTAACCAGAAGCAGATGAGGGGGACAACAGGGAGACTGAAGATGCTAGTGTTTTTCAGCATTGATGAAAGCTCTGGTCTTTTGAGTGCCTGCATACATCTGCCCAGAAACATCAGTAGTTTTCTATTTAAAGTCAAGCACTCGTTCACTGAACCTGACTCAAAGATAACCGCCACTTCTTTCATAAAACTGGAAAATTAATCGGTGTGAAATGTATTGGAAAACAATACAGTTGTTCATGTGCCTAAGCAGTTTCCTTATTAGGTAAAACAAGCTTTTGATTGTCCTCCCAGGGCACACGATACCTCAATATGCTGCAAAATAGGCTGCTATAAAATGAGCAGAGGGCACAGACCACTGGCTGCCCTTATGAGGAGTTCTCTAGAAAGTTACAATGCAAAATTCTTCCCAATGGAGGCAAAGAAACCATCACATGATCAAAATCTTCCTATGGAAAAGGAAAGCACCACATTAAAATAGGAAGATTAGAAGCTCATAAAACAAAAGAGTGGTTTAAGGTTCCAGATATATCATGTTGCAAATGGTCTTTCACAGTTGGCTCTGCTCCTTGGAACCACTGAATCATTTCCTACTTGGACACGTTTGCAAATGTCAGATTTTTCCAATTCAATTCTATCTGGTTGCATCAACTGAAAATTCAGTGGCTCAGTGACAAAGTGTAGTAAAGGTAGTTGTTCAAAAGAATTAATTCATTACCCTAACAGAACTAAGCTCACTTAAATAGCACTGCCTCTCCACTCTGAGCAAAGCTAGAATAAAAACTAAAGGCAAGTCCTTTTGCGGGAAGGAAGTGTCTCTTTTTAAATGTGGATTTTCAGCAAGTAAATGAAGTCTGGGTAACATTTTAAACCTTGAGAAGTTGTTTTAATGGGAGGAGATGTATTAAGAGTTGTGATCTCCAGTTCCAAAATAGTTATTGAAGATGGCATCTGAGCCACTTCCTTTGGCTCCCGGGATTAAAGCCTGCAGCCTTCTTATATTAAATTCAAATTATGCCAAAATACACTTTAGATAGCATTCCATTATGAATTAGATTAACTCACATTACAGATTTTCTTAAAGTGTTAATGAGGAAAATTCATTGTATGTAACAACAGCTGCAATCATACATAGGCATAGAAAGACTTTATTAGGCATTAAGAGCCATCTTCCAAGGCACATGATGAAGATTGATGAGTGGAAACTCTCCTAAACTTCATGAAACAGAAAATCCATCTTTCCTCTGATATTAGTGCAGGAGTGAGAGACTGACACAGGAAGAATCTATTTACAAACCTGAATGCATGGGACAAAGCTGAGGTGCAGCATCTGTGTATACAAGGATGGCTCATTACAGAAGCTGGAGCTCTTTTGCTTTCTCCTCCTGTCTATGTTTAGCTAAATTACAGGAGCTGCTCTATCACCCAATGACCCTTCCCCAGCCAAGAAGCAGGATAGGCAAAAGGAGAGGAGACTCACAGGTTGAAATGAAAACAGGTTTAATGAACCAGCAAAACTACTACCAGTCCAGTAAAAAAGGAAGCAAAGTTAAACTCAGCCCAGCAAACATGGTGGTCCCAACAAACGGGAATACAGGCTTCAGCAGCAGGGCCAGGAAGAACCTTAGTAGGGGCACCTCTATCCTCAGCAAACTTCCCCCTTTATGCTGGGTATGACATTTACGGTCTGGGATACACCTGTAGCCAACTCGGGTCAGCTGCCCTGGCTGACTCCAAACTGTTAATGGCCTGCAGCCCATGGCAGGCCTATGATTTATTCCCAGTGAAACCAGGATGCCTCCTCTTGTCTAATTGCAGGTGACACTGGTTGGGCACTTTATGCCCACTTAAGAAATAGAAGAGTTATGGGAGTTATGGAAATAACTGGATGCAGAAGACCAGGATGCTCTCTGCCTCTACCCTTGAGGAATGAGGTGATAAGACAAGAAATTAGGCTGAGTCAAACATATGTCCAGAAGGATGCACTTTGACTCTGTAGTCTTGGTGTCAGCTGCCAGCTCAAAGGAGATAAGTGTGATGGTGATGGTTCAAGGAATACAGTTGAATAGACAGTTACTGATTACCTTCTATCCCTGACCTGAAAAATGATGAGGCCCCTGATTTTATGTGTCCAGCCTGACTGCAGACTAGTGCTAGGAGAAAGAATTAAAAGGGACGGTGAGACCGCTTTACATACATCCATACATCTGGTCTAAATGCAAGAGATATCCTGGCCCAGGATGTGATTTGATAGTGTGAATTCATTCAGCTAACATCTGGGATGACATGAAGTCAAAATCAGATGGTGCATACCACAGAAAAATCCCCATGCAAGCTGGTAGAGCCACCATGGCCAGCAGCACCTGCCTAGACATCAGCTCTTTTGAGCCTTAGCTCTTAACTTATATGTCCATATTATACAGGCAATATAAAAAACATGAGATGCTTGATGATTTTGGAGTCCAGACAACTGATTTTTAAAACGCTGTCAGTACCCTTGTGGTTTGTGCACTCCCCAAGGCAGTGCTGCATGTCTGCTCACACCGGGCAAACCCTTGGTGGTGCTCCCAGGCCACCCTCCGCAGCTGGTGGATGGATTTCATGTGTGGGCAAGCAGCTGGCCTGCCACCTCCTGCCTCCCTCCCCTTCCCTGCAAACACCAGCCAAAGCAGCTGCATGGTGGCTAATGCTGCTGTGCCATATGCCTGGGCTATGGCCTTCTCTTTCAACACTTCCAAAGTGACTGGTATTTTGAGTGTCTGGTTAACGACGCTACTACAAACTAATGAGAAAACATTTTGATACAAATGAAAAGTCATAATAAGATCCAAGAGAATTATTTCTAGTTGTTTGTTTACAATTTAAAATAAAGATGCTCTGACACCACACTTCCAGGGCATCTCTACAGAGGACTGTTTCACCGTGCAAAGGGTTAACTCTTATGGCCATCTGCAGTGGGAATGTAAAGAACTTGGCCACAAAGCAACATCCATAACACGTAATTTCTGACATGACATTTATTCTCTATCCACATTGTGCTTCCTGTCTGCAGACATTCATTTGTAAACATTTTCTTTTTCTCTTCCCCCAAAAATTGCATTTTTATGAGTAAAACAAAGAGCAAAAGTGGCCAGGGTGCCACTATCTTCTTTAAACCATCAAAAAGAAAGCATAACCTGAAATTCTACAATGCACAGATCTTTTCTCTTTGCTATCTATTATTTATATGCACTGTCAATAGTTCATCAGCTTTGGTCTGTTTTCCCACATCAAAAAGCTTGTTTTTCATGCATACAGCCATCCAGCAGAAAAACTAGTGTGATCAATGACCTCAATACAATGAAAATAACCCACTTAAAATGACCTGTTTGCATACAGTCTACAAGCTCAAAACTTCACATCTCAGTTATGCAAAAAAACCCCCAACCCAACAACATTTCAGGGAAAGGATATTTATTCTCAAATAGAAATTAATTCTTTCTTACTGTTTGGAGTGTGGCATTTGAATTAATTCTTGCAAACAACAAATACACTGGCAGAAATTGGGGTGAGTTTGTAAACAGTCCACAAAGACAAAAAATTGCATTCTTCTGATAACATTATCCCTCTTCATAAATATTGTAGCTTGTCCTACCTAGCCAGGAGGGTTTTTGTGAGCATTTCTCAAAGTGATGAATGGCATCTCACCATTTCCTTCTCTCTTTCTCATGATCTGTTATAATGACAGCAGCTTTTATCATAACTCTATTTGTGAGAGCCCCTCTCTTTCTTCTTTCTTTTACTATAAAAGCTCTCAAAGGAAGCCTTTGTATGTCAGAAAAAAAAGCCAAATTAACACAATATGTAACACCTATAAATAGTTCCTTCAAATTCGACTCTTCTATGAAACCTTGATGTGATATTTCTTTGCTTTTTTTATACTGTTGGTAAAAGATACAATCTCAGATAACATTTTTTCCTTTACAAAACATTAATTTTGTTGCTCTGATTTTGAATATTTTTCAATGTTTTTATTCAGCCACGGGTGAAAGACAGTCAGCTCCTTGTTACTTACTGTATTTTGAGTTTGTTCAAAAAAGACATTGTTTGAAATGTGGCATGTAGTATTGGCAAATTGTAATGTAAAATTGTCCTAAAGACTGATATTGGAAAAAATGGATTTTTCATAAGCTGTGTTTCTAAATTTTCTTCAAGCTTTTTGAGAATTGCTTCCAGATGTAGAAAAAAATTATATAAAAAAAAGCTCATCAGCTGAGAAGCATTAAGACAAGGATATTTAAATGAATAACTGATATGAAGATGATAAATGAGACGTACAGTAAATGTGCACATAGTATCACATGGTGAAATTATCAGATATCTAATGCAAATGAAATTATAGATTTTGTGGGTGTTTTTTCACACAATGTCCAACCAAAGCGTGGACTTCAATTCTTATGTGGCAAGTGAGTTTGAGAGGAGTTTAGACAAATTCCTGGAAGAAAAAACCCTTAGTTTTTTTTTTAACAAGACAGTCCAGACATCATCAGTAACTTGGAAATGTCACAGTACTGAGGGCTTACACTAAAGGAAAGCCTATTGGCTGTGTACCCTTCTCCTTAGGCTTCTCCTCTTGGACATCATTGGAGAGAGGTATTGAGGCTACCCTAAGACCACACAGTAGTTGCTATGATCTGAAATGTCTCATAGTCACTGCCCAGGTTTCATTCTGGAGGCAAAGACCTGGTGCCACCTGGTACTCAGAACAGTGTGTATTTGTGTCAGCCCTGGAGCCCTCCTTCCCACGTCTCCTTTCACCTTCAGGACAGCTTGGCTTAAACATCTGGTCCCAGAATATAAGCATGTCTGTGAAGTCTGTAGAAAAATATTAATGCTGCTTGTTGATTGAGGGTAGTTGCCATCAAGCCGTTAGTACTGTAACTACCAGTCATTGCCAGGAGGCACCAGTTCCAGCTGTGCCAGGCCACTCCTACCTGGTATGTGTGTGGCTCGGAGTCTGCTGCAGTGGGGATGGAGGTGGCTCAAGGCTCTGCTCCAACAGCAGCTGGGGCTCATCTGTCTTACCTTTATTTCTTTGGGGCTTTCCTCTAAGGACTAAAAATTATTCTTGTGAACTATGCAGTGTCTTGTCAGAATTAGTTGCTTACCGCTGCTGAAGAAAGAATACATTATTATGGCTGATATTATCAAACACAGCTTTTCAAAATCTGCACAGGAACACACCAACTCTCCAAAATGTTTCATCTTTTTTGTCTCTGATTTCTTTACCACTGAGCTTCCTTTATTTTTTTTTCCCCCCCTTTTTTTTTTCTTCATCAATTTTAAGGACTGACAGTTTAGTTTTTTAAAGAAAAACCTCAGTTTCTCCGAATCTCATGACTCCAGTGACTGAGCAGTGGGAAAACCACTAAATATCACAAGATGCATAATTAAATCACAGACATCCTTCAGTTTCTTGAGATTTTGTCCTGGGAATATTTTCCTGATCTCCAAAGCAGCTAACATTTTAATCCTGGCCAGGGAAAGGCAATCACTCCTAATCTAATCTAATTTAATTCAAGGCTTGCAGTGAAGCTAACTCATGACCAAACTGTTTGCTTTTTAATTCCATGGCAGTATAATCCATTGCTGTACTGTGAGCAAGTTACTGATCGTAGCTCAGACATAAATATAAAATTTGTTTACATAAAGTATAGACTAAAGTATCGGACAGCTTCTCAAAGAACGTCTGTTTTGTTCAAATTAAGAACAGCATGTGCAGTTAAGAAATCCCATGAAAATTATTATTTCAAATTGATAGGGCTCCGCAATAAATATTTTTTGACAAAAGGTAATAGCTGGAGAATCATGAAACAAGATCTTTATGCAGCCAAGTTCACTATGTTTCCTGAGACAGCATCATTTACATTAATTGCTAGTTCCTCTTCCCCAAAACTGTTACTTGTTTAAGAGGAATTTACAAAATTAAAATAGCTTTCAATGTTTTGCATGATAGAATTTCTTCTAAGACTTCCACTTCTGTAATTTAATACAATGACTCAATGCAATGCAACTTGAGAAAAGTTCTTGAAACAGGTTCACAGGAGGGGTTTAGAAACCACTTTCTTGCCCTGCTTTAATGTGATTGTTATTTTCCAGGAATCACAGAGCAAGTCTTTAATTTTTTTTTTTTTTTCAGATTAAGGTTTTGGGGTTTTTTTATACTGTTGCCAGCCCTTTTTTTTAGGAGTTTAGCTCCTCTTTGTTCAGTAAGACACCCCAGCTGTAATCTTGCCTGTGTGGCCGGGCTGTGTCTGTACTCACCATGCTTTCCAGATCTCAGCGGTCTTTGTGCCCAGGCCCAGGAGCTCTGTTCAGGGACTTTATCTGCTATAATCACCTTGCATATTTATGGCTCAGTACAATAAAACCTCTGGCAGCTTATTTTCTTGAACGAGCATGCTCAGCCTGACAGAATATGCCTTTACTGATTTGCTGCTCTCTCAGCTTTCTGGAACATTACAGCCAGCACCTAGCCTTTCATTCATGAATGTAAATAAAAAATTAAGCCAATATTCTTTCCAAGTCTCTGATAACTGGGGGAAGAATAATTTTGAGGAGAATGGGCTTTCAGTAATTGAATTCCCAAGGTGAGCACATGCTGTGTGACCTGCTTGATATAAACATGGTGAGCAACAAGCCTGGTGGTGCTCTGCAAGCTGGTGCCATCCAGATTCAGAGTACCAGAGCCCCTCACGGATGCTGGATGAGTTACTCTGGTGCGAGCAGGACTTTTCCAAGTAGTTCCAACTATTCTGCTCACTGGGGAACTGAACAGCAAAACTCCCTGTGATTTCAGTGGTAAGTGCTTGGAAAATCCCACCCTTCTGTAAGGGAGAGGGTGATGTGGGAGACAGTGTGGCAGTCATTTTCTACATGAAAAGGAAAGGGAAGATAAAGGGAAATTTTGTCTCTAATTTCAGGCAAAATTGAAGTAGGCAGCGTGAATGTAGCAGGGTGTCCACTGATAGTATAACTCATGTCAATAAAGACATGAGGGCGTGCACTGCACCAAGGCTCTGACATGTTTTTCCCACATAGTTATATATGGAAGTGCAATTAAAACCTAGAGTTATCAAGCCTAGTGCACGGTAAAATGTGACTTGATTCAACCTTGTATCTTTAGTAGGAGTTGTGTACCAGGCTATGTAACAAATACTAATTTAAAAGCTTTCTGACATCTCATAGCACAATGCATTTAAATAAAGGAAACAATCTTTGTTTTCAGATGGGGGCAGGAATGCTTTTAATTCCTCTAAATATCTCTCATTTTCAGGGGGGAGGGCTTTTTCTCACCTGTAGCTGAACCAGTTTCTCTGATACATTTTTATGTGTGTGGTAAGTGATCTGAGCTTAAATATGTTCACTTTTTGGACGAGATAGATTTCCCTCCAAGAAGTGAGTATCTTTTCTTTAAGTATAAATAGACCCAGGGTGAATTGTTCAGATGTGGATGTATATATTTTGTATGACTATACCCGATGATATGAAACTCAACCATGGTGCCCCTTAAAAGCTCATTCAGTCCTTCTTCACCCAAAGCTTGAGGAAATGAAGCTCTGTGCCCTGCTGTCCCCTCCAACAGCTGCTGCAGGATATGGTTAGGATGATGCCTTCTGTAAGGGAAACTAGTGGGCAGCTCTAAGCACCGCCACCCATTTCACATCAAGCTCGGGGCCTCAGCTAGCTGGTGTCCAGGGCACAGATTCACACTGGAGCCCTACCAATGCAATTCTCCATGCTCCACTCACAGCTCCCTGGCTCAGGTCTCCTTCTCCAATTTCCTGCAGAACATCTGGCAGCACCTTCTCATCATGCATTGGAAGTGTATTCCCGTAGTCATGCATTCTTGTTTTAGCTTGTCCTGGAATATTTTTGTGTTTATTAAAAATTTCTGTGCTCTCTTTATGAGTCTAGCTAAAATACATGCTCAATAAATGTAAAATGTCAGTAAATGATAAAACAGTATTTATAACTGGGCTACTGACCAGTCATTAAAGAGGCAAACATTGAGCTATAGTGCTGTGTTGCAGCTTTACAAATTATACAGTGTCTGAACAAATAAATCAATATGTCACGATTTTTAATTACATGGTACCTTTTAATTTCCAGAGAACACCTTGCTTCAGATCATGATGTGCATCACTGGGTCACACACAGAATGGGCCCCAGGATGATCACTGGTTCATGTCTTATGGGGCTCAGTGTGCTACATGCAACTATCTTGTACAGCAGCTCTTTCAGATGCATGCCACTATGTGTTACTCATCCTTAGCTAGACACTAATGTGCCACAGAAAGGAAGACATGCATTTCAGTGCTGATAATTTGGTTCACCAAGGTTGAGAAAGGGAGGTAGTTCCAGCTCCTCCAATGTAGACTGAATTTGTGGTCTCAATCTCATCACTGGTGAAAAGGGTTTTTTGTTTGTTTGTTTGTTTGTTTTTCCCTAAAAAAACTATTACACCATACACATCACTGAAGAGTGAGGCATAGAAGAAGGAAAAAAACAGTGAAAAGGCTGAAGCAACACCTCTCCCTGAGGAAGATACAGGCAGCATGGTTCGGGGCACTTCAGAGAGGTGCTGCTGTGCCACCTTGCTGCTGTCTGTCTTACCCTCTGGTCAGCTGCCAGTGGGGTTCATTCAGGTTTTCATGACCATACCCAACAGTTATCAATAAAATCACATATTGCTTACTTGTTAAATTCTCAGTTTTCTCTTAAGCACAGCCAAGCTGAGCCTGAGTACATCTGGAAATCCTGAATAAATTTTCTCCAGCTGCAGGTTTCAAGTGATAATTCCTTGCTTTGGAATCGTCTATTACACACAACTCAGCTATTCGGTCAAATGCATACTCATGCAATATGCAAAAATGACATTAAAGGCAAAGGATTTGAAATGTTGGTATTTAAAATGCACATTTCCTCCAGCATATAATGGTACTTTAAGCATCAGCATTCCCCTCTGCTGAAAATGCCTTCATCCTTCCCCTCTCTGCCCTTAGGGCTTTGCACACCCTTACATGCCAGTAAGCTGTTCCCCACCCTGAGCCCGGGGAGCTCCCCACACGCCCCCTCTGAGCTCTGGGGCCCCTGTCCTCCCCCTCTCACTCCCACTCTCCCCTTTGGGTCCTCCTCCCAAGCACTGATATGTTTTTAGATTTCTTCAGATCTGATGGTGATGCCAAGACTGTTGAATAAAGAAGAGTCAGAAATGCTGTATGTAAACTATACATTTATAAGCTTAGTCTGTTTAGATTAATTTGTTAACTTTGGGACATTTCTAACAGCTCCTTGCATAGTGGGTCTCTAAATAAGTACAATGGGTGTTAAAGCTCTCAAGGTTAAAAATAAAGTCAATCAATCTGTAAGAAGAAAATGGCCATGTGCTGCAGAAGTCTCACCTGGGAGCCAGGTCCTGAACACCGGTTCTGAAAATAATGCTAGAGGATTTACTGATCTCTCTGTTCAGATGGCACTCACTTTTCCTAGCCTACATTTGGTTTTCCCCTCTTCTAGACCTTAATTCTCTCCTGCCAGGCCACTGAAAGCACTGAATAATAATAAAAAAAATGTGCTTTCTCTGGAAGTACAGTAACTGAGAGGGAGACAAATACTTAAGTGTCTACCTGAGGCCGTAAGAGAGATTCTGGCTTACCCAGCACACAGATTTTGCAAGAATGACAGTATATTTGCTGAGCCAGGAGTGCAACAGGACCAGCAAGGCCTGTCACTGGGGCATGGGATTATCAGCATATTTACTGAAGTGGAGAAGGTAACATTTAAAAGAATTGTTAATTTTAATTAATGTGTGAAACATGAAGGAGATTATATTTATATAGCAAAGGAACTCACTGTGGGGATTGGGTCCTGTACATAGCACTGCATGTTTAGACAGAAAGACAGAGAGCTGAGCCCCAGTAATGATCTGCTGGGAAAGGGAGAAAGTCCAAGCTCGCCCCCTCGGCCTCCCTCTGCCACCTTTTGCCACACCCTGGCTGTGGCCCAGGCTGTCCGAGGTTCCTCGCTTGCTCCCCCAGCAAGAGTGGGGCTGAGCTGCTCCATGGCTGCCAGGACTGACCCCAGCCCCACTCCCCTGACACCTTTCCCACCCCAGGAGGACAGTGATGCTAATGCATCAGCTAAGGAGGTTCTCTCAAATATCATCATGAATCTCACCATGTTTTGGCCCATTTTGGACATCGGCCTACAACTGTAATAGTTCAGACAAAAAAATACTTCAGAATGGAGGAAAAAAAAAAAAGACATTTGAGATAACTCCAGTTTACAATAAGCGTTTCCAAATGCCTGTGTATCTTGCTAGCTCTTTAAGTAGCTCAGACTTAATTCTGTTTGGAGGTAAAGGTTTTCATTTCCAGTTTATAAATGGATAACTATATTATACACCTAGATACACTACTAGACAAACAAATAAAGAATTGTCTAGAGCTTTTTTCCCTGAGTTTCACTGAGGATCCTGAAGCAGGAAAGTAACCCCGATGCTAAGAGGTATTTTTTGCATGGCGTATTTTCCTTCATCATTTCTCTTCCTGGGCATGCTAAAGATTTTGAGGCTGCCTTGCTTTTCCCTGTCACTGCATGGATATACACACTGCCCTGTGTAACCACTGGTGTTTTATTGTGGAGACAGATTGAGCATTCAGAGGACTTTGGCAGGCACTTTACCAGAAGCTTGAAACTGTCCCCAGTTTAGCAGAAATATTCATATGCTTAAAGCTGCATCTGAGCTAAAGCACCTCGCTGAGCTGGCTTCCTGGCCCTCATGATTAATCTCCTACAGAGACCTGTAACCTCTGGGATATGGGCTCTCCCACAAGTGCTACCCTCTTCTGAGTGGGGAGGTGTCTCACAGTCACAGGCCCTGTCTGGCCTGCGCAGATCCCCACATCCCTCTCTTGGGCACGGCGCTGTGGGCAATGGGGCTCAGGCACACCCACACTCATTTGGCACCTCTCTTGCACTGCAGCCTTATCAGCATTAACTTCACAATGCTGCAAACAACTTAAGAAGTACCTGATGATGGAACACAGGACATCTGGGCTTGACAGCATGCATGTTTCCATGGAGTATTAAACATTTTTTTACTGCAGAGAAGACCAGGAGAATCAGTCTTTTGTGAGACTAGCTTTAGGCTGCAATCTGGGTAGTTACCTTTTTAACTCTAATGAGGCTAATGGCTTTTTTGCAGTTCAGAGATAGAGGTCTTACCTTCCTTTCCCCAAACGCCTCAAATCCATGAGTTTATTACTTCTGTTTTCTTCAGTCCCAGTGAAGTAGTCAATCCCCAAACATCAGCATAGGAATGCTTCCTTATTTCGCTGTTATTTACTGCACTCCATGTGAATTTCAACAAAGGAAATGTAAGAATGATGAAAAAAAAAAAAAAAAAAAAAAAAAAAAAGGGGCTCTAGCTCTTTTCAGTGCACTGTGATCCCAAGATCAAGTTTGGAGCTGTACTGCCAGGCCACCATCCTGGATCAAACTCAGTAGATAATCCTTTCATCTCAAGATTAGGCTGTAGTTTTTTTTCTTCTTCTTCCAACTAATCCTTATTATTTGCTTACATCATGCATTTATTTATTTTACTAAATTGTGGCCCTGATTTCCCATAAGCACAAACAATGCCAACTGGCCACCACAGCCTGTCACATGTATCATCAAGGATGACTCTCAACTCCACCGTGGCCCCTCATTTCCATTGCTGAGTATTTTATATGTACACTTCAAAGACCATGTGATCCCAAATTGGACTTTTCTACAGATAAGCTGCTGGACACACTGTGCCACACTCACAGATGGAAAGAAATGTTTAACTTGACATAATTACCTCAACCATCGACTATAAGGTCTGAGGAGACCCCTTCCATTATGTGACATCCCTGGAGGCATTCCCCCTTCAGCCATGCAGGCATTTGAAGAACCGCTGGGAGCTGTACCATCAGCCTGCATGCTGATCTACGATGAGCAAACGTTGCTCGAACAGTTTTTGTCAGTGCTGATTTACTTGCTTTGTTTGTTTGCTTGGGGTTTTAATATTAGCATGAGAAGTCTTTGCTGCTGATGTATTTGACAACGCGCCATTGGTCCATTAGGATTTGGTTGAATGTTGTACATTATTTTTAATTTGCATTCACAGTATGCTCTGTAATAACTCACTCTGAATTCTAGCAATGGATGCTGTGAATTTGTATTAACAGCGGCACTGATTTGTGCAATGTGTAGTAAAATTATTTGCAAAAGAATACTTACTGCTTTATGTCCTTCAGCATAGGAAATCAGAGTTTCCAAATAACAACAGAGACTTTTCTTCCCAAATTGTTCCTGGGATAATTGTAATGGGAAGGATTCAGCTTGGATGGAAATGACTGACACAAGCTGCTGTTGATGCCAACAGTTTACATGGTTTCAAAAAGCAATTAGACATAATTATGGAAGAAAAATCCATGAAAGGCAACTAAACACATAGACAGTTCTGGTTTAGAAATTTCCTGCGCTGTTGATTGCTGGAAACTGAGAAAGGATCCTAGGGACAGATCACTGCACTGTTCTTCCCTAGGAGAAGTTTCCCAGCTACTGGACACTGCCTGAAGAACACACTGTTCTAGTCTGACCCAATATGGCCTTTCTTATGGTGTCACATTAAGCAGTCACGCTGAGGTCACTTACAAAAGAGAACGAGAAACAAAATCTAAAAAAATCTCCCTTCAGGTTAATAACTTGCAAGTTTTGGTGGGGATCTGCATTTAAATCCTCCTTTATTTATTTATTTATTTATTTTCCTAAGCAGAATTAAGATCCTCTCCCCCCTCATCAGCTTCCATAGGAAAAGCATACACACTGGACTCCAGAACAACCATGAGCATTTCAATGCCTGCAGTGCCCTTCACTGGATGAAGCCTTGCATGGTGGCTGGCAATAGAGCACCAGTTTTCAGTAGGTACTCGCCTCAAGTTTGCTTCTGGTACAAGATGCATTTTTGGCAACACATGTTTATCTGCCACAGGGGAGGATCGTGATTACTAAGGGGAGACTGGTTACTTAGTTAAACTATTATAGAGAAATGCGGTGAAGCGCACGGACGCACACACACAATACATTACTCTGACAAACAAAAATCAGAGCCTGTTTACAATAGTGAAAAATCACTAATTTTGTGCACAAAGACTGTTTTGCTGGCTGAATTTAGTTGTTACATTATTATTTTTAATAAAACTTCATTTGTAAGTTATAGGACACAAAATCGTGTCCTGAAAAAAAATAGTGAAGACTGAAAAAGGATAGCAGCAACAGCCACACATGGTGGTTATTTGGTATGGAAATTGTTTTGTTTTAAACAAGGTACAGGAATGCACTGGTGTTTGCCATTTTTATTTTGTGAAATGATCTGGACAAATTGATGTCCTGGAGTGTGGCAGACAACACCTCAAGGCTTGCTTTTTATGATTATTTAAACCATGTTGTCCAAAATGGCGTGTGAAAATAAAAAGTTGTGAAATGCAATGAACCAATGACTTTCTCCCAGTTTGAAACACGTTTTGTTGGGTTCATTGGACTTTTTTCTTTTTTTTTAGCTAAAAGTACACACATCAACAATTTAACTAAAAATACTGAAATTGTCGTCACACCAACACCTCCTAATTGTACCAGTCATCTTCTCTCCTATTTGCAATAACTAATATCCCTATGATAGCCATTAGCTTAGATAAGAAGGCAGTGTTAGGAAAACATTTAATGAACATTAATTGCTTCTTAATATGATTTAGCTGCTGGAAATAAGAATGCTAAGCTTCCTCCATGTGACCAGCAGCCCTCCAGGCACCACCACCGGACTTCTTTCCAGATGCAACCCTGTTGACCCGGGGGGCAGCAGCCGTTCACAGATGATACCCAAGTCTACATTTTACTTTTCCAAATTAGCAGCTAAGTAGGGTTGCAAGAACTCAGCAACAAAGTCATCATGACACCACCTGGCTGATTAGTGATCTCTTCCTTCTGTGCAAGCCAGCAATTATCAGTTCCCACTGACTTCTCAAGCAAATGGGAATGAGAGGCCAGGGGATGCTGCCAAACTGCAGCAGCTTCCAGCTGTCGGCTGGAGGACAGGATGGGACACAATCTCCGTGCACGCTGTTCAATCTCTTTTCTTTTTCTGTGTGGCATCTTTGGCACCTGTGCCTCTATCATTTTGACGCTCTACATTAAGTTATCTGACACTGTCACTTGTGACATGGCAACATTATGTAAGAGAAACCTGATCTTTGAATCCAGTATTCCAAACTTGAATCCTGATTTATCATTGATTTTCATATCACCCTTTAGTAAGGTCACTTAACCTCTTGACTATGCTGTCTCTAGCAGGAGATGAAGGCTGGTAACACCTAGAGATATTTATGACAATCAATAAGTGTTTGTAAAGTCATTGGTAAACAATAAGCCCTAAGTGCCAAGGATAATGTAAACAGATATGGTTTATAATCTTTGCAAGAACTTTAATATGACAAAGTCTAACCTTCTGATCTGGGAAGAAAAAAAAAAACAAAAAACTCTACTAATATTATAGACTGGTGTTGGCAGCAGATCTCTAACTTGAAATACGATGTCCTGACTGACATCACTAAATTTCCCATGGATTAGCTGACAGTGATACTCCAGGGACTCAAGGGAAAACTATATTACAGAGTGAAATAACAGCAAGAGGAGAATAGTTTTCTGGACTGTAATTCTTAGTCTTCTTTCATTCAGAGTTGAAATAGAACACTACTAGACTTTCTAAAATGAGGTATTTATTAACAGAGTGTTTAATGAATATTATGAAACAGATGATAATATCTGCTAACATAAACAGAAGCCTTCAAGTTTTACAGAGGCAACAGTAGGATTGAAATTTCTACTATCTGCTAACCAGTGGACACACACCTATCCTGAAAATCTTGACTGTTGGTCTCTACACATTCACTGACAACTGGATTTATGGGATAGGTCTAAAGCTGAAGTTTTTTTGGAAATGATGAAACATCTTAATGTTCCAGACCTTTATGATTCATGGCAACCTCGAAACAGCAAACTTCTTCAGGACTTTACAAGTCTTCACACTGGCTTCATATCTCTATTTTTAACTAAGTAGTTCAAAGCTGAGAGGACGACTGAGCTGTGCTCTCAGGCAGGCTGAGTCAGTTTGATACCTGCTACCCCTCAGTGACACCATCCTGCAACTGCTGCTTCCAACAGCACCTACATCACTGCTCACCAGCGAGTTAACAAATGCCCTAAAAACCAACGTGGTATTTCCTGACATAACCCATCCCAGCTGGTGCTGTGCCTCCGCTAGACCATGGGCATGCTGCTTTTCATTATTGTTATTTAACCACTTAGCAGTCACAGTATCGAGTCCCTCATTATTTGTATAGCTGCAGCAGTCAGTGGTCATACTTTGAGGCTTTCCAGCTATTGTTTTGGAACATAAGAAAAGCATCTCTGAGGCTTAAGGGAGCACTTGCAGATACAAAAAAATCGGGAAGGATAGGGGAAAAAAAAAAAAAAATCTCCAAAACCAGGGTGTCAGCTGGCTGACTGAAAGGCTGCTGCAAGGTACAGCAGCACCTCTACTACATACCCTCTTAATATAGGGGGCCTAATTAACAGCACCCTGTCACTTTACTAGGTTTCTCACAGCAATGACTGGCTTTATGGAAAAAAAAAAAAAGCCAAAAAAACTCAACAACTACTAAGTGCACAATTAGGTGAAAAGATGAAACTCACTACATAAACATTTATTTGCAAATACATTTCAGAAAACCAAAACGAAGCAAACAACACCGAATCTTACACGATAATGAGCTATTAATAGCAGCACCACCCCAGCGCACCAGCCGCGGCTCAGGGCAGGCTGCCCGGGCCTCCCCCGGCGGCCCCTGGGCGGGTCACCCCCCCACCATGATCCTGCCACCGCCCTGCTGGGCGCCTGCACCCGCTCTTCGGCACGGCAGCTCCCGCGCCCTTCCCAGTTGAAGTTTCGACAGCATTTTAACACCCCGGCACCCTAGGGTCATCGCCCCACCGCCTTTGCTACCGAGGAGCGCTCCGAGGGGCCGATAGCAAGGCCGCCCGGGCCCCTCCGTCACGGTGCGGCAGCTCGCCGAGCCGCCCCCCCGCCGGCATCGCCGCCCCGGTGGCCAGCGGAGAAAACCGAAGCCGGCAGCTCCCCGCCGAGCAGCCTCCCGCACGGTCGCCGACGCCCCCCGGGAACTTGCCCGGGTGGCACTGGGCCACTCGCCTGAGGGGAAAGTTTGGCGGGAAGCCCGACCGGCGACCAGCCCCTGCAGCCCCCGCCAACAGGGCCCCGAGCAGCGGCCGCGGTAGGACAGGGGCTGATGGCGGCGGCGCAGGGCGAGGGGCGGAGCGGAGAGACCCTGTGGCTGCCATGGCCGCCTCCCCCTCCCCGCAGGCTCCCTTAAATACTATGGGGCGGCCGTAGCTGCGGCGGGCGCTGCTGCTGAGCGCACCATGCGGGCTGTCATCGCCTTGGCCGCGGCGCTGGGCAGCCTGCTGGTCGGCGGCTGCCTCCTGCGCCTGGGCGGCCAGCAGCCCCTCCGCGCCAGGTAGGGCGGCCGAGGGGCCTCGCCCGCTGCGGTGGGGCTGGGGGCGGGAGTGCCTGGAGCCGGCTGGGGAAGAAGGAACAGGACGTGGAGAGAGCCCCCACGGGAGAGGGGCGCGGTGGAGGCCGGCGCGGTGCTACCCGCGGTACAGGCTCGGCTCGGCTGGGCTCTGCTTGGCTGGGCTCGGCTCGGGTGTTTGCGGCGTGTGAATGATCCATGGGGAGGAGACCGGCGCCGCTCACGCCTAGCGATGTTTAATCACAGGTTTTGACAACTTTGTTTTCCCGTCTCGCTTGCCAGGGGCTGGGAGGAGGACGCAGGAGTAGCTACTGTCACGCCGAAAGTGGTGCGAGCCCTCAGGTCCCCCCTAACGTCCCTTCCTCAGACCGAGAACAGGTACGGGCTTCCCGCCTTCAGCTACCGGCAGCGTGGGTCCGTGTGGAAGGGTCTACAGAGGCAGAAATTTGCCTTCGCTCCAATTCATTCTTCCTTTTGTTTAGGCAGCTTAATGAGAGAGAGCATTAGAGACTTATTAGACCGAGAAAATGAGAATTCACTTTACCCGTAATAAATTATTTGCTCATAGGCCCTCTTAATGACGGCTGTCGCTCTGCTGTTGGTTTTGAGCCCAATAAAATGTTGCGCACGGCAGTTTTGTTAACATATGATGCAAAAAGTGTTTGCTGAATGGCACGTTCCAGGTATTCTTTCCAGAAAGGTGGAGCTGGAGCAGGGTAATACTGTTGCCATTTTTTGTAGTGTGTGTTTAGTTAAAAATACAGATTTCTCCTTT
This sequence comes from Megaceryle torquata, assembly GCA_024611175.1. Lineage (NCBI taxonomy): Eukaryota > Metazoa > Chordata > Aves > Coraciiformes > Cerylidae > Megaceryle > Megaceryle torquata. The sequence goes on along the minus strand of JANIJG010018232.1, from coordinate 26,034 downwards.
AAAATCCATAAGATGAAGGTGACGCATATGAAGCCTTTTTAGGTTTTGTAGCATCTTATTTCATGGGAACCCTTTTGCTTGAGCTTTTAGATCAGCGTAGATCTTTGCGATACAGTCTGTTATTTTTACACTGTGAAGTTTAATATGAAAGTAGTTGGTAAAATTAGATGTGAAATAAGGCACGTCTTACATGCAGGCTTCAATATTAACTGTGTTTTCATGCTCTTGAGTCTTCACATGGTAGGAGAGCTAATAGTGCAGAAGAGGATGGTGTAATCTACACGTGAGATATTACTGTGTAAGAAATAGTTTGCAAAAATTTTTGCTATTTTTTTTTTTACTTTTTATGGCCTCATTAGCATTGTGGATCCAGTGATTATGTGTTAATACATATTATGGTTGAAAACATATGATAAAAAATAGATAGAACTTGGGAATTGGGTCTTCATGGGACCTGGAATATCCTGGTTTTAGTGAAGTCAATGGTGACAATGAAGTTAACCTTATTGAGGCCACTGTTGCACCCAATCTAGCTGAGTTTCAGGTTGAAACAACATATGCTTTACCAAAGTGAATGCAGGTGATGTTAGTCATAGTAACCATTGCAATGTACCCTGACAGTAAATTTCTTACACGTTTGTGATGAGAGACCTTTGTGCTTCCTGCCTCAAAATTTAGAACTTGCACAAGTTGTATTTAATCTTTCAAAATTAGAGTGAAACAAAAGGAACAGGAACATTTGCAGAATTCTAACTGCTGTTATGTGCTTCTAGCCTGCTTCTCTTTCCCATGCTTATTTTTTTCAGTTTCTGCCTTTTTTTCCTTCTTTTTAATTCCTTAGAATTTATTTGTTTTGCAGTATGTTCTGCCTTGGTTTTTGTAGCTGTCGCTCCATTCTCCTCTCCACTCTGTTTTGTGTTATGTCTGTGGTTCCCCCCTGCCCTGTCTTCTCATACTCTTCCTTTTCCTTGCTAGTTTCTGAGCTGCAGTTTCCGTCCACTGAGCTCCATGTGCTAAACCATGGAGTCAAATTGACTAGAAATGCTGGCAGAGAGCACTTCAGAGAATAGTCTATCTCTTTCCCATCTGCTGCTAGCACGCTCACAACTAGAGCAAGGAAAGTAGAAGCAACACATAATGAGGAGAGTTGAAAAATCCATGGGTCAGTTTTTAATCTCTGTAATAAGGCAAGTGAGCATGAGACTTTAAATACACATTTTTTTCTTTAATCTGCTTGGAGAATTTTGGCACCAATTTGGAGCTAGTTTTGATCAACCTGAAATTATTTTCCTTTGTGACTAAGTTATTGCAGAAGTGTGACAAAGAAATTATTCATCAAATAAAGTTGTGTTTCTCTCTAACTCCTATAGCCATAGTGTCCGTCTTTGGCGGGACGGCTTGCTGGCTGTATCAAAAAGAGGATGTTCTTTCTCACTTGAGTGACTATGCTCAGTAAACTGGCCTGACAGGAGTTTGTGGTGCATGTTTGGCTTATGAGCCAGGAGAGAGAGCTGCTGGACTGACCAGGAGCTGTTACTTTATCCAAAAGCAGCTGGACTGGGCAGGGAGCCACGCTGGAGGGGTTTGATCTAGGCAGCAGCTGGACTGGGCCTGGCTGAGCGCCATGCTGGAGAGATCTGATCCAGAAAGCATCTGGACTCATTCAGAAGATTCAGACCAATCCCTCAGTGATGGAGATGGATGGTCTGGTCCATAGGAATTAGATTCTAGTTTGCAGTGGAGTTTTGCTGCAGTATCCGTGAGTATAGCAAAAGAACAGAAGAGTCCTTCACTGAAATATGCTGCACAGAGGTTAGTGAATTTCTCAGTCAGATGAGGCTATATTAGTATGTTGATGTGTAAAATTAGGAATAACCTATTAGTGCAAACTTCCTGAAGTATGGTTCTCCTAAAGTACCCTGGTGGTTTGAGTAGCATTGCTGTGTTGCTGACAGCAATGTCCTTCCCTCTGTAAGAGTAGGACATGTACACAGATGTTAGGTTAGACTCTTGATTTCTTCATCGGTTTGATGCATTTTTTCTGGAAAGCGAATATTTTCTCAACAAGTTTGGTGGGAAAATCCAGTAAAGGACAAAGAAAGCAACTGGGAACTATCCTTGAACTCTAAGTAATCTGGCCAATCTTCAGAGTTACAAGCTAGTCTTTCTTCTTACCGTGATTTCTTTTGCTGTTGGAAGCACATTTGTAACCAGACATCTCCCGAAGAATCTCTTAAGGCCCTATTATTCTGTTGCCTTGCAATATTGAAAGCTAATCTGGTCTTTTAATTTGAATATTTCTTTTAAAAGGATGAAACTGAAGGACAAAAAGATGAAAAGCAGGAGATTGGTTTAGACTGTCATAGATATTTAGGCAGCTATTTTGCACAGCAGTGTTTAATTAGCAGATGACCAGGCACCTAAAGTTCTTTGTAGATATGTGTCTTGGTACATAACCTTGAAGATGTGATTTGTCTTTTACAGGACACTTTTTACCACTTTTTCTTCTTAAGTGTTAGATAACTTGATCAATGTGACTGCCTCTATGGCGTGACTTCCAGTTTTTGTCTTGACTTTATTTCACAGCCTACTGTGCCTGTTAGTGTGGGTTTTTTTTACTTAAAACAAAACAAAAATGGCCATTGTTAGTAAGATTTCTCTAGTAGTTCCCAAATTTCTTTATGGAACCACTATAATTTACACTGCAATACTGTGATTCTCTGGCAAATCCTTGTGTCTATGCATCATGTTACCTTCTCAGATTTTTAAGCTGTAACTGCAAGTACAGCTTAAACTTGTTTAAGACAACACAACAGCCAAAAGAAGTCTTGCACTTTTCCCACCTTTAGACACTTGGTTTTCCTTCCCTCCTTCCCCCCCAAGCTGTTCATGACAGCACATTTGTTTGTGTAATCACAGCATTAATAGCAAAATAGAGGGCTGAGTACTGCTAGTGCATATTAGGGAAAGGTGATGATAATAAGAGGCGCAAGGTAGTCTTTTCTTTGCTATGATGTTTGAAATTTGGGCAGAAATTCTAGCTCATTTTGTACTGCCCAGGAATATATAGCAGATAAAGAATGCCAGCTCCTCCAAGGGAAGTGAGAATAGTTTTCTCAAGCGCTATTTTTGTATACTTTATATACAAATAATAACAAGGCAGCAGTACCCTGAAGAGCTGACCACTACTACTCTGTAATGCTGTCACCAATTTTAAGGCATTCACTTGCTATTTCCCTAACTTACTCCTGTGTCTTTGTAGATCCAAGGCAAGTACAGGGTAGAGACTGTTTGGGTAATGGAACAGTGGGAGGAAGTGATTGAGGAGCTATGAGTAAACAAGTTAGTATTAATACAGTGTGCCATAGTGTTGATTTCTTCAATTCCTCTCTCAGCAGCAGATCTTTATGCAGGCCTAGGGAATAAACAGCTAAACTTAATTAAGTATGCTACAGGGACCTGTACATTCTGTCTCCTGTCAAAATATTGCATTCTGGCAGGCAGAAGGGGAAGAAGAGGCAGGCTATTACCACGATTATGAACAGTAGCTTAGTATATTGCACAAATAGTTTGTTACAGTTTAGATTAGTCAGCACTGGTGGCCACTTTGCTAATTCTACTGCTCCCTTAATATTCTTTCCCTTCATTCCCGAGTGATGCACACAGATGTCTTTTAGAAGCACATTTCTAAGACATGCCTCATGTAATAATTGTGTCTAAATGAATAGATCTTCAGTAGAAAGCTGCTGCCAGGACGCACTTATGTTCTCACAGTGGTGAAAGGTTTTCCAGCCTCTTTCTGTTTACCTGGTCCAAGTGAAACTGCTCTGTCATTCTATCATGTGCTATTGTAACATGATTTTAGTGTAAGCAACTTATTCTTTTCATTTTACCCACTATGAGACTCTGAATGTTGTTTGTCATGTTGCCTGTCATGCAGTTTATGGATTTTTATAAATAAAAAATATCTGCTGTTATATATAACTCTGGTGAAAGAGTTAATGCACTGAATTCCATATAATTTCAAAATGCAGCTTGTCTTAAAGATCTCATTTAGCATTCCTTAGATAAGCAAAACCTCCATGAGAACTTGAACAAGGTGAGTAGGATCACTCTTTCACAGTTACTGTGATTAATGTTACAAGACAAATTCTTACTCCTGTGGTTTGATAAAGCCATTTCTGTAGCCCATTTCACCAAGCATTTAATTTGTGTATTGCCTTATTAATCAAGGTGTTGTGAACCTTAAAAATGTCACTATATTCTTATCATCTGATTAATTTGAAATAGTGTCAAAGAAAACACTTAAGAGCATCCTTCCTAGGGAAGTATGGTTTACAGGTTTTTAAATGTATTCAACTAATAGACTGAGGTTCAAATATAAATTAGTCTCTTCAAGGGAGGGATTGAGACAGAAGGTATTAATAATATGGGTAGCGTTGTTCGGTGCCACTTTGGGAGGATATAAATGTTATAAATGTGCAGTTTTGCATGTGGAAGTTACCCTTTTTAGCTGTAGATGCTCAGCTGGAACAGGGTTCAGAGGTCCTGTGCTGATCCACAGAGCCATAGAAGTTGTTGAAAAACTCATTCTGCTGGGAACGGAGTGGAAAAAAAAAAAATCAGTTAGTGGGATTTTTCCTTACATTCAGTGTGGGCTTAATTTTTGCTGAAATTAGGGGTGAAATTCTCATTGCTTTCAGACAGTCCAGTCCTGAGCTCTTTTGAAAATATCACCCTGCATTCTCTCAGTTGCTTCCAGATGATTTTATGGAAAATCTGGAGGATTCAGATTTCAGTCCTGGGCATATCTTTATGTTACGGCATAATTCACAGCACCATCTTTCCTTTTTCCAGCTGCTTCCTCCCCCACTTCATCCTTTTGTCATCCATTTTACGTCCGTCCTTTTTTCTGCTCCGATAACTGTTTGGGGTTGAGTTTGATTTTGATTTTTAAAGGGCTTACCTTTTCTTTCCCTCCCTGCACCACTGCTCCCTCAGAACTCCTTGTTAACTGAGGTACCTCTCTGCCTGGTGATTACCTGCACTAAGGCTCCTTACAGTCTCAGGACTGAATGCTACAGGTTCAGCAAAAGGGCCGTGGACTTTCCATACAGTTTCTCTATTTCTTGTTCTAAAGGTGGGTGCAATCCTTGTCACAAAGAATTTCACAGTTTAAGGAGCTGTTGTTGTCCTGACAGCAAGATATAGAATAACAATGTGCTGATAAATACGGCACATGGTCTTAAGCTACCGTGGATTTATTAAAGTACAGATGGTGTGCTTTCTGAGTTCCTAGAATTACCATAGGAAGTATGTGGTCCTCAAGCTGTTCATATATGATTAAAAAAACCCCTTGTTTTTCAGATTTTGGCCACTGTGGTTGCCTTTGAGAACATCTAAATCCTAAGGGAAATGCAGCAGAGAGTTCCCTGTTTCATCAGTTTTATGAGTTCAAGCCAACAGAACAGAACATGTTTTCCACTTCAAGCTCTCATCTAGGTTAAGAGTTTGCACAATTAGTTGAACGTTATCTTTGTGGTTAGGCGTGTTATCTGATTTCATTGCAGAAGTTTTAGTGAATTTCTAAGTACTGAACAAAGACTGTCATCCACTAGGTTAAGTAAATTCATTTAGTAATACTGTTGCCTAGCATAACTGTCCTAAGCGATCAGAAATCTAATCGGAGTCCCACGTCCGCACAACTCTACAATGAATAATGCAGTAGGAAGTCTGGTCTGCTCCTTGCACATCCCTTTTATCTGAATGCAAAAATCTTTTACTCATGTGAAGCAGAAGATTCTGACAGTGAAACAGAAATTTGTAGATTTAACTTCTACTAGAGTGAACCATTGTTTTGCATGTGTTGCAAAGAAATTGTTGGTTTTGGGGGGTTTTTTTTGTATCTTTTTCCCTATGGTGTGGTTTAACCCCAGCCAGCAGCTAAACACCATGCAGCTGTTCACTCACTCCTCCCCCCACAGTGGGACAGGGAGGAGAATCAGCAAAAAGAAGTAAAACTCATGGGTTGAGCTATGAACAGATTAATGATGAAAAGATAATAATAATGATGAATATAGCAAAAAGAGAGAAATAAAAGGCAAGTAAAGACAAGTGATGCACAATCCAATTGTTCACCACTGATCCCCAGACAGTCCTTGGGCAGTGATCAGCTCCTCCTGGCCAGCACCCCCACCCCCCCCCCCCCCCACCCCCGCCGCAGCCCCCCCACACCCCCCCCAGCCCCCCCCGCCCCCCCCC
>JANIJG010018232.1:0-19763 GCA_024611175.1 Megaceryle torquata | reverse complement strand
AGAAAAACAAAGTGGTCCACCACCCATTTGTTCCCCCCCCACCCCCCGACAGCCCTTGGGGAGTGATCCGCCCCCCCGGGCCCGCCCCCCCCCCCCCCCCCCCCCAATTTATATACTGAGCATGATGCTTTATGGTATGGAATATCCCTTCGGCTAGTTCAGGTCAGCTGTCCTGCCAGTGTTGCCTCCCAGCTTCTTGTGCACCTGCTCACCAGCAGAGCATGGGAAACTGAAAAATGCTGAACAGGATAAGCACTACTTAGCAACGACTAAAACATCAGCGTGTTATCAATGCTATTTGTGCACTAAGTCAAAACCACAGCATTGCACCAGCTACTAAGAAGAAAATTAACTCTATCCCAGCTGAAATAAGGACAACACCATATGCAGAGCGTTGAGTAAATTTTATGTGGAAAAAGCCCCAGAAGAAGCATTTTAATGAAAAATCTTATGCCTGCATTACATGGATAAAGAATTTGGATTAAAATTTGTGTCTGGATTTCCCCACAGTTCTGCCATTTTCACCAATCCTTACATATGTCATGGAAAGGGTAGGATAGACTCCTATTTTTCTCTCTTTGATGGCTGTTAAAGTGATTGTCAGGAATTAATGACAAAACAGAATAGGGATTTATTTTGCTCATTTGTTTTTTATCTGACTTCTTCCTTTTTGAATTTTTCAAGTGTGTATCAGAATCTGTGCATCAAAAGTAATTACGTATTAAAAACGAGGCAATTTGCTTCAGTTGATCTTAGTGCTATGAATTTTAAAGCAGTGGAAGTCTGTTGAGTTTGTACTTGGTTGAGAGTGTATTTATTCACTGCCCCACTGAACTCAGGACATATATTAATAGGAAGCTGTAAGGACTTTGTAATGATTCTCTACACAGAGGTGAACTCACTCGTGAAAGAATGTTCGTTCTCTGATGATGCTGCAAACGCACCTCTCAGTGAGCTGATCAGGCTCAGCCACTTCCTCTGACCTGCTCTTCCTGACAAGCTTCATATGTTAAAGAAGGTTTCATCTGCCATCTGTAGTTCAGAAGGGCTGGGGCCAGCATCTTGATTTTCAGTTGTGATGAAACACTTACTTGTAGTTGTAACTTCGCTTCTCATATCAACAGTTCTTTCTTTAAGGTGCTGTTCATGCAGCTAAGCTTTGCCTGTAGCCATTTTTCTTGCTTTAGGCTGCAGCTGCACACAAAAGAATGATTTGAGTTTACTGGGTTAAAGAAGCAAGGGAGAGGAAACGTGATTTAGTGCTACCTCAGTATGTTTGGGGAACTGGTGTTGGGTTCTTTTCTGAACAGATCTGCCTGGTTCTCTGGTGTAGGCAGAACCATTCAGACCAAGCTGCAATAAACCTGTGTGTGTTGTAGACAGAAAAATTGCTGGCACTTACATAGTAAGATCTGCTGAGTTGTTTGCTCTAAGCTGTGTGCTCTGAGAGCCTTCTGCCCTCACACTTGCATCTCACTCCTTGAAAAAGAATTAGATAAGGAGCTGTATGCAAGATCAGCCAAGGAGCTCTCAGTAGGTAGTGCCAGCTGTTACTCTCTATTATAGTCACTGCAGAATTGAAAGGACAGAGGTTTATGTCATGTTGTCTTACCATTGCCCTCAGCAAGGGTCATGCAGACTGTACACTTCCTTAGGGGCACTGCACTGTATACTGGGAAGAAGTTCCTGATTGTGGAATGAAAAGGAGAGAGCTGATCTCTCTCAGCTGGAGCCTACGTTCTGGGTGGATTGCTCTTACCGAGTGACTGATTCCCTAGAAAATTCTTGGGCAATGGAAAAAGAAGGAAAGGTACTTTGTTTCTTTTCCTCCTGTGATAGCTATGAACATGTCAGTCAGTTCAGTAGCAAAATAAGCAAGCATTTATTTTGCTTTTTCTTATTCGGTCAGTCTTTTCATTTGAATTAAGAATTTAGTTGTTTTAGGAGGCTCAGAGGGGACCTTATCAATACCTGAAGGAAGGGTGCAAAGAGGATGGAGACAGGTTCTTCTCACTGGTGCCCAGTGACAGGACCAGAGACAATGGGCACCAAATGAAACACAGGAGGTTCCCTCTGAACATCAGGAAACACTTTTTCACTGTGAGGGTGATTGAGCACTGGCACAGGTTGTCCAGGGAGGTTGTGGAGTCTCCACCCTTGGAGATATTCAAAAGCCATGTGAACACAGTCCTGGGCAAGTGACTGTAGGTGGCCCTGCTTGAGCAGGAGGTTGGACCAGACTGCGTCCAGTGGTCCCTTAGAACCTCAGACACCCTGCAATTCGGTGATTTGAAATGCCATCTTTCCCAGCTAAGAGTTTCAAAATCAGCTTGTCAGAGATCTTGTTGATAAGTGGTCTCTGTGTTTTAACAGGTGAAGGCAGTGGGGTTTTGGTCCTTGTTAGCAAAAGGACTGATGGTTCAGAAGCAGAGCGCATGGTGTACAAAGCAGGAAGAGCTTTTTTTGTGTGTGAGTGCCTCTGTACAGAGATGACTCGGTCGTTCTGTGTTTCTAAGAACATCACGGGTTCTGGTCACTGCTGCAGCTCACACCCAGGAGTGAATGACACAGCATCTATGTCTTCTGTATTTCTGGCTCTGGTTTGGACAAATAGGTTGCAGTGTCCAAGTGTTCCATAAGTCATGACTGAGTGGAAAGAACCCAAAAGGAGCAGGGTGGAGGGGGAGAGGAAGATGGTGAGGAGCAAGGAAAATAAAAATGCTACAGGAAAAAACCTTCATGATGAATGACAATACTCACAGCAGAAGGCTGATGGCAGAAGAGGCTGACTGTATGAGATCAAACCTAGATACAGGGTGAATGGAAGAAGACCTTGGTATCTCAGTCCTTTATTAATTTACAGTTCAATCTTCTACTGGGACTGCCAGAGAAAGACCACACAGGAGTTCAGTGAAAATAAGGCAACAGGAATTAAAGTCACTGTCTGGCACTTGCCTTGGATTCTTTTACAAATATTTATTTTCACCGTGTAAATAAAGAATAAACAAAGGAGGAAGTATTAAGCTCAAGTCAATAACTCAAGGTCCAAGTAGAAAGATCCACTTCACCTGTGGTGTTTCCTGTACATATTGTACTGGCTCTGAACATGGCATTTAATCAACCACTTCAGGAAATAACATATGCTGAATATTTTACTGGTGGATAATTTAAATATCTTCAAAATACAGTGTTCAAGAGGCTTCCCATTTAATTTCTTTTGTTTTAATTACATTTTCTGATTACAGTGTAAAGCAGAAAATGTAATTCACACTACAAAATTGGGTTACTTTAAAGAATAAAATATTTTATAGTCACTAGCAGCAAACTCCCCTTTTATACAAGAGCTTCACAACAGAAGTCAGTAAGATTTCTTTGGTAACGTTTTCAGTGAAATCAACAGTTTTTAATCTTATTGTCATAGCAAAGTAAATGTGACAGCATTGCCAGAATATGTTCTCTATTTTAAAGTTTGTTGCTTTTTCTCCCTCCCCTCCCCTTTGACAGAACAACTGTTAATAAAAATGGAATTTACCAGTTTGAACAGGCTTCAAAATGTAAGGCAATTCAGGACAACATTTTGTCATCATCTATCAAGAAGAAAAGGTAGGTGTTTGCTGTGCTTTATGCTTTGTTTTCTGTTAAATAGAAAGGCAAAAGATTGTCCTCTTTTACATAATTCTCAATGATATTAACGTCGAGCTGTACAACTGGAAACTGCAGCTGTTTGGCCAATGTTTGCCTGCATTTTTCTTTCACATGAATTAGATCTATTTGAGGTTGGATTTGTTGTTGGTTTTTTGTTTTTGTTTTCACAATATAAGTCAACAAGATCTCTCTTTGCCAGTTAGCAACATTTTAGTCCAAGACACTTACAAAAACTTTGAACAGAATGTGAGGTATAATTTCATTCAAATTCCTTGCCACTTTCGGAAGTGAAAATAGGAGAAACATCTCATTGCTTTGACAGGTAACATTTTGCCTATATGCATGCACCAATAAATAAAACATTGTAAATAAGAAAGGCTTCCTATTAGGACCGAGTTCCAGCTTAAAATTAATTGTGCACCATGGTGTCTTTAAAATTGAAGGCTTTTTTTTTTATGCCCTCCACTTGTGAGGAGAAGAGAAATGGAATGAGAAACAAAAACACTGCTAAAAATAATTATGTACCTCTTCCCATTCAAAGGTCTGGAGAATTTAAATTTTTCCTTAACACATAAACAACATTACATATGTTTATGAAACTTCTCCTGTCTTTTCTGTCCCCTCTTCACTTTCTCATTGAGTTTTAAGATCTTTCACCTGTTTTTTAGTCACCATATTCCCAGCCTTTTGCCTTTACTCTTTTAATTCTACTTTTTTCCTTTATAACCTTTTCTCCCACCAACATTCCCTCCTCATCCACACCGCAATCATTGAAGCTCTTACTCTTTTGACAGGTGGTAGACCACTGTGGTTGATGCACTGCTAGTGAGAGCTAAAACAGACTGGCAAAAAAGAGATCAAAGAATACAGTTGACTGAAAAAATGAGTGATTAACACCAAGAGAAGAACAACAGTCACTGTATTGCCTCCAAAATCCAGTTATAGCAATATAAATGCTGTTATTTATCTCATGTATTACTAAGTTGTACAGGCTGCAGCATTACAGATGTGCTTTTCATATCTAGAATGTTTAGGAGCTGAGATTGTAGGAGAAACTACAAAGTGTGAGTTACTTATCCTGTGGCTAGAGAGAAAGGAGCTGCACCATTTAACAAGGCAGAAGATGAATTTGTCAAATAGAAGAGAAACTGGTGCTTGGAACAAAGGAGCATGGGTTTGCTTTATGCCATGAATATTGAAACTAATTTCCCTTCACTGACATGAGTTGCAGGGATCTTTCTTCCTTTTTCAAGGTGTGCCCCACAGGCATGGTGTATAAATGCTTTATATTTCAGCTCTAGATTTTTGGGGATGTTCTGGACACTCTCGCCTCTTAAGTGGGCAGAAAGGGGAAAAAAAATACTAGTCTTAAGCTTGCCAAGTGATTTGATGGTAAAAAGTGCGATGTAAGTGTGAAGTTATTATTATAGCAGGTTTGATAAAGAGCCTGAAATGCTGACTTTTGCTGGCAGTTTTCCATTTTTATTCTAGAGCACACCCTGTGCACACTCTCCCCAGGGCTTGAAAAACTGATAGTTGTTTTGGTAGTACTAAGAGCGTCCAAAGGCAAAAGGTATCCTCCTTTTCTCTTGCATTTCATGCTGGTTTTTTTATTTGTTTCTTTATTGAACATAAGCTGTCAAGTAGAAATACCTCCTTTTTTCACTCCTGCTGCTCAATGTTCCTTCTAATTATTTTTTTTCTTCAAGTATGTGTCTAGTTTTAGCGAGTAACCAGTGGGCTGCATCTGTCTCATTGTTCTGATATTTTACCTGTTGTCTCTCTGTTATCTCAATACTTCTGTCCTTGCTGTTGTCCTTTAGATATCTGCCAAAAAATAGAAGATACTTATACTATGATATACTTACGAGTCAGTGCCTCAACTGTGCATAGTAATTCCACTTTAACCACTGCAGTTAATTTAGAAGGTCACTGCATACCTGGCAAGTATTAAAGGCAAAAAAAAATCCCTTACAGTTGTTACTTTTCAGCATGGCTCATAAAGTATGAGTTTCCTACAACAGCAAGTTATTATAATGGTTGTGGTGCAGGTGGCAGACAAAAACAGGACAGAACATGTTTTGTTCACTATTCTCAGCACTGTAATTATTGTCTTGTCCATGTATTTTTGCCATTCAATTTACCTGAACTTTTTTTATCTTAGAAATAAAACCCTTTTAGAAAGAGTGAATATGTGCTGTAAGCTCCTGGGTGCTGGAGGAAAGATATGTGTTGTCCCAGGTCTTTAAAATGGCACAGTGGAAAAGAGGGCTATCTGGATTACAGCAAAGCTATAAGATGATACTCTGATGGACTTCTGGACAGATTCCATTGGAGGAGTGAGTCCCAAAGGCTCCTTTAAAGCAGGAAATGCTAAAATAGGCTCTCTGAGAGGAAAACAGACCTTTCTGGACTGTAAACCCAGCTGCAGCAAATCCCAGAGCTTCACTTTGAGTCTTCAAAAAAATTAATCTATGGGAATATTGTCTCTACTCAAGTAGAGTTTGTTTCATGGAAGCCTTACAGCATGGTCAGCAGATGTGGCAGCAGCCTTACAGAGCTGTCACAGTTGGGAGCTCCTATTCCCCAGGATATGCTGTTGGGATGTCTCTGCTGCTTGCAGCACTGTGCCAGCTCTGGCAAAGATCACAGAATCACAGAATGGTAGGGATTGGAAGGGAGAGATCATCAAGTCCGACCCCCCTTCCAAAGCAGGATCACCTTGGGCAGGCCATACAGGACCATATCCAGGTGGGTTTGTCTCCAGAGAAGGGGACTCCACAACCTCTCTGGGCAGCCTTTTCCAGTGCTCTGTCACCCTCAAAATGAAGCAGGTTTTCCCTATGTTAAGGTGGAACTTCCTGTGTTCCAGTTTGTGCCCATTGCCCTTTGTTCTATCACAGGGCACCACTGGAAAGAGACTTCTTCTTGACAACCACCCTTTAATTTATAAGCATTGATAAGTTCCCCCCTCAGCCTTCTCCTCTCCAGGGTAAACAGCCCCAGGTCTCTCAGCCTTTCCTCATAAGAGAGATGTTCCAGTCCCTTAATCATCCTTGTAGCTGTCAGCTGGAGTCTCTCCAGTCTTTCCCTGTCTCTCTTGAACTGAGGAGCCTAGTACTGGACACAGTACTCCAAATGTGGCCTCACTAGGGCAGTGTAGAGAGGGAGGAGAAACTCCCTCAGTCTGCTTGACACACTCTTCTTTATGCATCATAGGATACCATTGGCCTTCTTGGCCAGAAGGGCACATTGCTGTTCCATGGATAACTTATTGTCCACCAGAACTCCAAGGTCCTTCTCCATGGAGCTGCTTTCCAGCAGGTCTACCCCTAACCTGTACTGGTGTATGGGGTTATTCTTCCCCAGGTGCATGACTCCACACTTGGCCTTGTTAAATTTCAGTAGGTTCCCCTCCGCACAGCTCTCCAGCCTGACCAGTTCTAGCTGAATGACAACACAGCCTTCTGGTGTGTCAACTACTCCTCCCAGTTTTGTATCATCAGCAAACTCATGACTTCTGGCAGTCCGTAGTATCCTTGTAAGTCACAGGAGGATCAAAACTTGATGCATAGGGTGAGCAGAGGTGGTGTTCTGCCTTGTAAAGACCTTTAAGTGGTGTTTTTTTGTGTGAGCTGGTGAGCTTAAGACACCTCTGAGCAAGAGTGATTCCATCCAGTAGACACAGTGGAAAGGCAGCAATGTTCTTGCATTGTAATTGGTGTCTTTACCTTAGGTGCACCTTCTGTTACATGTATGAGAAGGTCTTTACAGTTTCTGATAGCGAGTGCCCGTGTTTCTCATGAGGCTTCAGAACTGGCACTGTGGATGATTTTTCTCCTTAAGCAGTGTTTCCTTGTAGCTTGCTAATAACTTGTCAGTCTGTGCAATTTCTTTCTGAGCTGATGGTAATTTTTCTTTTAATTTCTGTCCCTGATCTTCATCTTATTGATGTCTTTAGGCTATAATTTGCTTTTTCTTTCTTTTTTTTCTTTTTTTTTTTTTTTTTTTTTTTCCTCCTGGATAATGATAGCCTAAGTAACTCTTCATGCTGTTATCCTCTTAATTTTTGGAAATCTTCCCTAAGTCCCAGCATCTAAATGTTATTTATTGTTTAGCCTTAAGGAGTAAAACTAAATGAGTGATTCAACGTCAGCATAGGCTATTTTGGTCCTGTGTTTCTATCCCATCCCTGCCTGACATGCACTCCTCGTCCTGTGCTGTGCTGGTACTGACACTTGTTTGACCCCATAGTGAGCCAATTTAGGTAGCAGCTTCAGCAAGAAGGCAATTCCATTTACTCTGGCTGCGGTTCCAAGGCTAGTACAACATATCAGCAAACAACTGCCAAAATAGGAAGGCCTTGTTCCCATTTTTTTCACTCCCATCTTTCCTTGCTTATACTGGTTCTTGGGTTTGATGGAATCTTTCCTGATCTGATTTAACACAATAAAGAAGAAGAAAATGTATATGCATACATTTTTTTTTTCCTCTTTTTTTTTCCTTCCTTTTCCCATGGTAATAAACAAAAGTGGCCTATGAAGGCATTTGACAAGTGCAAAATCTGGCAAAACCAAAACAGAAGTGGAGTCAAGTAAGTACCAGCAGTGGCACAAGGCAGAGAACAGATTTGGAGTTGGACTGGAAGGATGAAGAATGTACTGCACCAGGTCAGATCAGCTATAGCTGCAAAGAAACTAGTTTCACTTTTCTCCCACTTCTGCCCATTCATTCCTGCTCTCTTGAGTTGAGCAGGGACTTAGTAAAAGCAGTTTAGTGACAATCATTAGTTGCTTTAATAATTTGCTAGGTCTGGACAATGAAACATATTGCCAGACATGCAAAGTTGAGGCAAAGACCAGTCCTAATGCAGTATTCCTATTAAAAGTTTCCACGTGGAAATGGGAGGTAGATAAACAAGTTAACTTTAGCAGTTGCAGTGCTTTTATGAAGGAAACAAAAAAAAAAGAGATCTGCTTTTATCAAATGTTTACCAAAAAGCAGTGGTACCAAAAGTATGTTGAACACAGAGAGTGAAGGAAGCTTTCAGGTTGTTGACCTCTGCTGCTGCAAGCCACCACAGCCTTTTTTTATATCCCTTTTTATCAATTCTCATGCTCCATTTAAAAACAAGTGAGTTTTCTTGCCATCCCAGCTCTTGTGAAAACTGTTCAAAATACACACTTCTAACTTCTAGCTTAGATAAACTCATCATTTGGTTTGGGGCCCGTGCTAAGCTGTTTTTGCTAAAATAATACAGGGTAGATCCTTTCTGGATACATGAATCCCAGAGAATTTGTAGTCATGGCATCTGTATCATCTCTTCCTCCCATTGCCCTAGTGATCCTCATGTCAGTTACTGTTTATAATAAACCTGTATTAGGATCCAAGAACAAATGGGAGAAGTATTAATAATGAACCTATAATGGAAGCAATGTCTGTGTTCTTCTGACTCACATGTTCTGAAGTATTTCACATATGGACAAATTTAAATCTCTGGAAAAGGTTTAAAAGCTCTTTGGTTACATGTACCAATGTAACCCAAGTGCTGGTTGATGTAAAACAACACACTGTTTTATTTAAGAGAGAATTTGAAGGAAAACTTATATCTGTAAAGATTGGTCTGTGGTTTTGGATGATTGAGTTGAGCATTGGGGACTCTATAAGGTAAATAAAAGACATAAGTGAAATATTTCATCTTGGCTTGCAAAAGCCACATTTCAAGACATTTTTGAAGATTAAAACACCAAGTACAAGAAAAGGTTTTTGTATTATTTTGGACTTTTGCACTTCAGATGATTTCTGATAACTTCAAGATAGTACTTATGATCAAATATTTTTGAAACCAATGTACTTTTGAAAGTTTCTGAAAAGTTCATTAGGACATCACTATTAAGAAGAGATTTTTAATAGGCCGTGCTAATTAAATGAGGATATCACTGTTACAAATTACAAAAATAAAATAGGTCATGGAGTTCTAAAAGCAATCTATTATATATGCACCATGCACATTATTATTAATGCATGCATCATTTGAATGTTTTAGAGACTGTTTCTAAATATACATATGTATATATTCTAGTGTTTGATGTTACCTTTTTTAGATATTCAGAAGATTATTATCTTCACATAGTCACAAAACTGCAGAACTGCACTTGGATAAGGAGACCAGAAGAATCTACAAAATTCAGGTAATTTTCATTGTTTCATTTAGAAAAACTTTTTACCCTAGATTAGTCTAACAAACCATAAAATTAAGTCTTCCCTTTTGAAAAGATAATTTTGTCTTTCTTTTAGACTGCATCCATAGCTATACATTTCTATTAATCATTTGGTGCTGGAGGTCTTGTTTATTCAAACTGAACTGTGCAAACTGAGTAGGATAAAAGAACCACACAAATGAACTAATTTCACCTCTCTCCACTTTAATGAATAGTTAACTAACTTAAATAGAATGGATTAAACTATTCCTGACACAAACCCTACAGTATTAAAAAAAAGTATCGGTAATGTGATTTTGTCCATCCCAATGGGCACGCCAGTGTGTGACTGTGTAATGAAGCGGTGTATTTTTTACCCTGAGACTATTGCTTCTATTACAGAAGTGCCCAAGGCACTCATTAGGTTTGATGCTGCATGTCATGGCCCCTGAGCATGTAAGCACGTGATTACATCTGTCCTTGTTCGGGATGGCACATGAGTACATGCTCAGTAGGGACAGTGATCCTTGAAAAGCTTCTACTCTCATTTGGAAATGCATCATGCTGGTTTTAGAGAACAGCTTCACCGTGCCAACCCTGTTTTCTCCAGGGGGAAATTCTCTCTTGAATTACATTATACATGGATCAGAATTAAAGATTCTGTCATGATCATTAAAAATAAACAAACTGACCTACCTTCCAACTCTTTGGAGTTAAATAGCATTGAAATCTTAGTATCAACAGGCTCAGCATGATACCCTTGGAAGAAGTAGTTTGGGGGGAGGTAAAACTTTTTGTGCAACACAAATTGCTATATTTGCTGTGTATCATAACTGACTAATGATGTTTCCCAAAGCTGAGGTAGGAGGATGCACAGAGTTAAGGTTTAAGAAACTTTGAATTAACTCAGACAGGCTTTAGCTGTGCATGGAGGGAGCATAAGGGGCTGTAAAAGCAGCCCATTCTGTTTCAGAACAGGCAGGTGTCTTGCACAGAGCTAACAAGAGTTAAAGCTGCTCTCATCTGCTCTTCACCCTGCTGCATTTAGGGTTTTTGTTTTTCAATCTGTTGTGGGGTTTTTTTAACTTCTTTCTGAATGGACCAGTCTACCACTTCTGCTGAGCTAGGTGTATGAGTCAATCACAGAGTGACCACTCCTTGTTTCAGCTTATCTTCTTTTATAGCTTCTGCAGTTTCCTTCCACTGGGCCAACTTCTACATTTTCTAGGCCCATGGGAATCAAACATGATACCCTCTATCTAAACAATCATATGAGACTGTTGGGCTTTCAGTACAAGATGCATATTGTTCCTTTTGCTGGCTTTGCCTTCCAGCAAAGGGTATGGGTGATAAGTAGTCAAAGTGGCTTACACACCTGATGACCAGCCTGGAAATATTCAGAAGCGAAAACTATGGGGTGCACTATGCCACCTAGAAGATGTGGACTGTATGTACATGGAGGTGAGCTTGCTAGCTTTAACTTAGCTCAAATTACCAAGAAAAAAAATGTATTTTGGAACCCATGGTTCAGCACAGACTAGACATGCTGTTGTTGCTCAACCAGTATTCAAGGGCTGCACTGTTATGCTTTCTTTGCTTTTTTTTCATCCAAACTAGCTAGAGAATACTAGAATAGAGAATACAAACTAGCTAGTTCATATGTACGCAGCCCTGCAAGTTGTGTACCCTGCAACTCTTCATATGTACACATGCTGCAGTTCTGATGGCAGTACTGTACATTCTTCTGTCCCTATGAAGTTTGATCTCTTTTGATATCATCCAGAATTTCCACTGATATGACCAAGGACTGGTACTTTGGCTTATGATGTTGCAGCTGATTATTTTACAAAGCGTGTGCTTTTGCATAAGTCTTTCTTTCTTTTTCTCTTCTTTCAAACTCCTCTCTGTTGCTTTCTGGAAACAGGATATAAAAATTCTACAGTTGTCCTTGCATCCAGACCATACTGGAGACTTTCAGGGCTTTTAGCAGTTGGTCAATAGAGGCTTAAAAAAAAAAAAAAAAGAGAGAGAGAGAAAAATAAATTCAGTATAAAATTTACTGTCTAAATTTGTATACACTTCATGCTTGCAGCATTTGCAAACTTATTTATCAAACTTAAGCATGAGAGCCAGGAATTAGCTTTGCAAGTACACTCTAGCTGAGAAATGATGAATTGACAGACCTCTACAGGGAACAAAGCTTCTAGAAATGTGGTGAAATAAATTAATTACCAATCCCTTGGCAAGTACATCTCTTCCTTTTTCTAACTTTGTCTAGTGTCAGTAATACATAATAATTGTGTAATACAAATACTATCCAGTTCTAAAGATCCCATTAAGTAGGTAGATAAACACACCCATTTTGGAGAAGATGGAATTAATCTCAGAGCAGGTCTGTGGAGCTGGAATTGGGTAGTAGATGTAGCCACCTTCAGGAGGAGAGCTTGAAGCTGCCTGTGGCATATTCTTCACCTGCCAGTGCCACCAGAAGTCTGCCTGCTGACTAGACAGCAGAGAAGCTGCTTGGCTTCTTTCCCTGTTTGCCCATCTGTTAAACGGAGTGAACGCTTATGTGCTTCTCAGGCGCGATGTCAATTGGGTGACATCTCTGTATTATTCTGAGGTTCTGAAGAACAGGCATGCATATTTATAAGGGATTTAATGTCTTATGCTTCAGGGCATAAAATAACCTCTAATTAATAAGGTTCAAAAGCAGCTTCCCATGAGGTAGTGAATTTCTCAGAGAAGCTTTCTTGTGTTTTCCTTTGCAGCTTTTGCTGCTGGCTACACTCGTACTGGTCGTGAAGGAGTATGTGATCTGAGCCAGTAACTCTTATGTTCCTAGAAGACAGCACTGTGTGCCAATGAGTACACATCAGTTCTCTTTGTAAGCCACATTCCCAGCAGATCCAGGCCAAGTAAAAGAATATGAATTAGAAGTGGAGCACGGGAAAGAAATGCTGATCTTTGCATTTGGCAAAAGGGTTACAGCTGACAGCCATGCATGGCACAAACCACAGTGGTTTTTGCCAAGCCGTTGTACAAAAAGCAGAGTTCAGGATTCCAGGTTGTCCCTCTACTGCTGAGGTCAGATTTATCATGCTGCTGTGCAAACTGTGCCCATCTGTGGTCAGAGACCTGTGCTTTTCATGTTACAGATGGCTTCTTCTAAAGCTGCTCTGCTGTGCAGGCTCACATACACCTGGCTAGATTGCTGGCTGGCAGTGGTCAGTCATTCTTGACAGCTACATGATGTTTACTCGTTCATTTCTCAAAATCAAGAAGAATCATGAGACAAGTACAAGCCAGGATGTCCTCTAATACTTCCCATATCCACAGTCACTCTTCCCTGGTTGATACTCATTTAGCCTCTCTTGAGGAGCTAGTCTCCTGGACCTTCACTTATTCCAGCATCTGTAATGCTGCCTTCAGCGATGCCAGTTTTAGGCTGCCTTCAGAGGAGCAAGTGCAAGCACTTGGTTCATTGCTTTCGTAATCTAGTTAAGATTTATCGTGCCCCACAGTAGTGTTTGACAGCCATTGGCAAAGAGGTTTTATCTAACTTCACAATAGAAGCTAGCAAGGTGATATACCTACACCAGAAGTGGTGCAAATGTCATCCTACTAAGTGATTTAGGGAAAGTCTTCTCCAATGTTTACTGCTACTGACATACAGAGAACTATTTAAGTATTTTTTATTCAGACCTTTCATTTATGAAATTCATTTGTGCTTCTCTTGTTCTTTTTTTATCTCTTGCTCTTTAAGGTTCTACAATCATCTAGCATCACCACATTATCCCTTTGTTTCTAATCCCGCCTGAATTCTGCCTTCCTTTTCAGATTTACATCAGCTCTAAGTTGTTTTAGACAAAATGAGTCCTCAGACTTCTTGGTTATGATTGAAAACTGTTAGAAACTTAGAAAGGTAGGAGAAATAATGTTACAGCTGCCTGTAAGCATTATTCTTAAAGCTCCAGGAAAAAGCCCTACTGGGTAGCTTCCTCTGCAAAGGCTCTTGGGCTGCAGTCAGTTAGATTCTCAGGTTCCCTAGGTAACCTGAATATTAATTATTATATTAGTATTCTTCAAAGGTTTTCCACTTAAAAGAAATGTTTCATTAGTGCAACAAATTACAGAGCCCAATTGGGTGCAAGCTGTAATTGTTTTTTGCGCCTTCGCATCTCTTTGCTTTAGAGACTTTTAAGCTTGATTTATTCTTGTTTGGGCTATATACTTGTGGTGACAAATAATCTGCAGGTTTTCCAAATAATTGCAACGCCTGTTTTTGGTGGAAGCTAACAAATAGCTAAAACAGCCCTCAAAATGTCTGGGCAGGAGGGAGGATATGGAGAAAGGTTGAGCAGATGCTGTGTTTCAGAGTAGCCTCTGGGCATTGTATTTCTGGGCTCTCTTGCTGAGCTTGGAGCCTGGGAAAACAATGCAGCAATTCTTCAGGAGTGGTATCACACTGGAATAGCCCTGTGTGAGCTGTGGGCACTGGGCCCCCTCCCATGGAAATACCACTCCCGACCAACCTTATTTGCATCTGATAATGAAGGGAGAAGGAAATTTCTAGGTGTAAAATGCAGCTTTAAAACCCCTGATGTTACAGTGCAGTTTGGCTGGTACACTGCTCCACCCCACCAACTTATTTTAAACTTTTTAATAAATAAAACATGCAACTTTAAAAAAAAAAAAAAAACAACAACCCAGGTCTTGAAAAAAATAGTTAAAAGATCAACCCATTTTCCTAGTCCTGTAATTTCCCCTCCCGCCTTTTATTCCACTTGACCTCTATTACCCTTTTCCCACTTTAATTTCTCTTCTGAATGGTGTGTTAAACATGTCTGCAGATTATAAAATCCCTTGAAGAGATTAATTTATAGTGTGCTACTCTCTAACGTAACAATATTGGTAACACATCTATGTACTGCAATGAACCACCATTGAAACACACGTAAAAAACCCTGCCAGGTCGATTTATGCTTGTATAAGCTCACAGCACCACACAATCAATAGCTTTCCTAACACTAAACAGATCAATAATTCCACTGTACTCTCTGAAATCTTCCACCCCAGTATACAAGGAAATATGCAGATTACAGTGTGATTTAAGAGTGCATTGGCCCCATAGGTTTAATAGGTTATATACATATGAAATTGGGAGTACATATTCCGAGGCATATTTCTATTTCAGAAGAGAAAAAGGTTAGGCGGAGAGATATTAATTGCTGACACTTCGGATAAATGGTTGTATCTTATAATTGCTCTGCAGTATATACTTTCCTAAAGGTTGGAGTATTCCTATAAGGGGAACTTAATTTTGGATCAGACTGAGTTAATTATGTCTTCATTGCAGACCCTCTGAACTTGGTTTGAAAATTTTATTACACTTTTACATATTCAGCCTTGATTTCAGATTCAACCCTCTTGGCTTTCATTGTCTTAGACATCTGTGATGCTACTTCATTTATAGACAGTTCAAGGGCTGTCCATGTAGCATTTCCCTTCAACAGGTTCCATTTCAGATCCATGAGTTCACCACTCTTTTCAAAAAGATTGGATTATGTCACAATATGCCTCATTGCACTTTGATGCTATTGACATGGATTGACAAGAGCCTGGAGGAACCCTTATCACTGTCTAGAGTCTCCAGTGCAGTACAATAAGATAATTGCTTGCTCATTATAAAATATTTTAACAGTGGACATAGATAAAAGGCAGTCTCACTGTAGTTTGAAATTTTGCTGTTATAGAGTGGAAATTTTTTTTTTGTGGGTGGTTCTCTCTACTGTCACAGCAGTCTCTTCAATATGGAACCTCAAAGTCTTTGTTGTCTTCACACGTACAGTACAATAGCTCACATGAACTACTGATGACAAATAGCCAAGATAGGTGAACTATTCAAACAAGATATTAGGCAAGCATGGGCTTATTTCTGGTTGTTAGTAATCCACAGGCTTTTGTCACTTGGAATACTTTGCCTGTTACTCAAATAATTGTAGAAATTGTGCTGTGAAATACACACAGATCAAGCTTACAGGAGTTACAGCTTTAAATACTTGCTCGTCTGACTTTGTGTTTGGTTACCTCTTTTATGTGGTGTTTATGTGTGTTGGGTAACTGAAGATCCACAAGATGTCGATGTAAACACTGCTGATGTGGATGGTGTTCAAGTGCTTTATAACGGGATTGACATGATACTCTTTTTACAAACAAACATTCTCTTGTACAGATGTTTTAAAAGGTGACTTAGAATTAAATGGACTCCAACCATTACTGAAAGAGGTTTGGCCAGATATCTATTAAAAATCTCCATTCGTTGAAATTCTGCAGCTGGCCTAAGCAGCCTATCTCAGTGTGCTTCCTAATACTGAACCTACACTTTCTTTAGTGCAAATTAAGATGATTTTCCTCACTTTCCCCACTGTGGCCTTAGAGAACAGTTGAGCATATACTGTTTAGAACAATGTTTTGTATATTTTGATACTTTTGCAGTGTCCATCCCAATCCACTTTTCCCCTCCTCCCACCTCAAATTAGTCCAATATATAATGACAGTGAAATATTTCACACTGTCCTCAGCCATGAAGAACTCCCCCTGGCCCCAGACTCTGGCATCACACTGAAGCATAGTGTACACAAAAGAAACACTATTAAGTTCACATAGTCTTGCCAGATTCTGCAGGCTCATGTTCCTCTGGGAGTACTGCAGCCCCTTGAGGAGGATCATGATCAACTGTGTTGACCCAGAAGTCCAGCTCTAGGCTGGGGCAGATAATTCCAGTGGTATACTCTCCAGTATCCTGAAGTAGGAGGCTGTGTAAAGTTTTGGTGCAGAAGCAAGTCTCTTTTCATACCAGGTGTATATCTGAATACAATATGTTTTGGTTTTGTTTTTTTTTTAAATATAGATCAAAATTACTTTAGCTAAGCAATTCTAATGAAAGAAGTTTTTCTGAATAAAGACCATCCTGCTTACTGCAGAATGACTCAAAGGTCCTCTCACTGCTTGTATCAATAATTTGGAGGAGTGGGGAGTTTTTAAACTCTGTGGAAGCTCTTTGCATATAGACAAATTTCACCCTTATTTTAGATTCTTCCCAGTCCACTTCGGTTAAGGGCAGTGCTGCCTTATGGAGCAGTTAGAGAAGCTCTGCTAGCCCTTGACTAACCATTACAGCTTTAGCCTTTATGGCTGGTTCAGATGGGGTTGTTGGAGGGAAGGTGTTAGGACACTTGCAGTCTCTTCAGGGTGTGTGCTCACTGTGTCTTGTCAGCAGGCATGTGCAGCCTGTTTGCAAGTGCTGAACCAGCTAAAATGCATATCTTCATATTAGTGCAGAACCAAGCTGAGATAATTAATTTTGGTTCTAGTAGGGATACAGTAATTCAGGATGAGCTGTAGAGAAACTACACTGGCTTATTTAGATCCTGCAGATACTTACTGACTTCCACTAAATAGAGTGGACTATCCACGTGAAGTGTTTGTGTTATGCAGAGGGGTTTAGAAACACATACAATCAGGGCAGCAGTCCTCTATTACTACCCATGCTAGTAGTGTACCCACTAGTTCAGTGTGGACTAACTGCATAGCAGCTGGAAAACAGCATTATTCCTTTGGCTTGTCTCAATACTTCGATAACTTGCTTCAGAAACCAGGGTTTTCTTTAGTTCACAAAAGCCACGATCCTGAAGACATTATCAGGATGCAGTGTGGGCTGCCCCCATACCTCAGTGCTTTCTCCCGGTCAGAACAGACATCACGGATCACTTTCTACCCTTCCAAAGAAAATGCAGTTTGGTTTTAAGGTAGTACTTTTTGCTGCTGTTAAGATGCTGACCCTTGTCTCATGCCACCAGCTGGTTAGGAACTTCTTGGTATAGTAGGTTTTAACAATTTCTCTCTCACCAGGTGGTATGATACACGACTTAAAATGTTGTCTCATCTTTGCAACACCCTGCATATAGCACTTGTTCAAAGACTTGATTTGTATGATACATGTTATCATTGTGTAGAGTATGTGCTCTTTAGAGTGCCATTACCTCTTGACAGAGGCCACATACGACATTAATATTATGATGACAGTTGCAGTAACAGTTCTTTGGACTGCCCAGTCTCTACCCCTTCGTTGCCGTCAGTTGTAGAGTTACCATGTGTCACGGCTCGTACCAAATGCTGTATGAACAGATTGCTGAAGATAGTGCCAGTGGGTATTCCTGTCTGCAGGTTACATGCCTTCCTGCTGGAGCTCTATACAGGGATCCTTGGGCATGGTGGGATTCTGTGTCATGATTGATCTAAGTAAGAGGTTTCTATTGTTATGTCTGAATTTTTAGAACATATGCTCTTAGATAACCTAAGAATATATGTATCATTCATCAGTATGTGCTCTCTTGTTCTCATGTGAGTTTCTGAACTAGTCCAATTGTGTTTTACTTTCTCAGTGGATCCATAATATTAATTGAAACTATTACTTTCTTATTAATTCTGATACCTGTTTTCCTTCCAGACTGTTTCTGCTTTTATTGAAACATTTATTCTTGTTGAATGAGTAACAAAAAGCAAAAATGCGTCATCTGTATTAATGACTGTTATCTATCATCAGTTTCCGTTTTCAGGGTCTGGTAGACTATCACACACAAAAAGCCTAGCTATTTTACCAAAGTTGGGCAAGAATATTCTAGCATCATTCCATCTCTTCTGAACATCCTGTGGTTGACACAGATAATATTTAGGCCTACTTCATTTAACTTTAAGAAAAAGTTCAGGGAAATCAGAATTATGGGGTTTGTAATTCCTCATCTTCATGTGATTGCCAGGGAGCAGTGAGGGATGGCTGCTGCCTAAGGGACAGGGAGTGGGATCCCACTGCAGTAACCTGGCCAACAGAGCAGCAGCTGGCAGCCAGACCTGGCCCACCCACAGCTGGGAGCAGGGCAGCCCTAGCCCTGGGCATGGGCATCTTCCTGGGGATGGGCACAGCTGGAGAATGGCCCTGCAGCAGTGTTGCTGCAGCGGGGCCTTCCATGGGGTCCTGGGCTGTGGGTGGTCTCAGGGCAGCTGGACAGGGGTAGTGAGATCTGGTAGTGCACTCAAGGCCTGACAGTGATATCTGAATCCCCTTATTACTACGCTATATAGGAAGGTTGAAAGAGCTGGTTATAGGAAAAAGTGTACAAGAAAGAAGAGCAAGTGAAGTCTAGGAAAGAGTGGTTCAGTAACACCTGGTGTTCCCAGACTTAATCATTTGACTCTTCTGCCGCATTGCTCCATTTGTATTTTTCCATAGGTTTAAAACAGGACACTGTATGCCCAGAGCAATTGTTTACACCATGTGAGCATCTCTCAACCCACAAGACCCTCAGTTCCATCCCCACCCTTCTACCTAGTGGTTGTCATTGATTACAGGCTCCCCTGCCTCTTAAAGCTTCAAGCAAGCCAGTGGGAATCACTGTGTTCAGGGAATGGAGCTGAATATGGCTCGTGGAAATCCAAACTCTGCAGTTTCCTCCATCAGGAGTAATATTTCCCATTAACATTTCCTGGTAACTCTCCTAGTATGATTATTTCTGTGCCATCCCAGCATTCAGTTATTCCCAGCTTTCCACACACATCTGGAAATTTTGTCTTTGAGGAGTTTCAGAGCTCAGTATTCAAAATGGATTAATATATACCAGTAAGCCATCTGAGAGTTGAAACGGTACTCCTTCCTTTGGTATATTATGTATGAATCAAACCAAACTTCCTAATATTTTTTTCCCCCATTTGACCATTATTTCAAGAGAAGAGAGATTGGGATTTATCCCAGATCTGTTCATTCTCTTCCCTGTCTTTCA
The DNA here is from genome assembly GCA_024611175.1 of Megaceryle torquata. NCBI lineage: Eukaryota > Metazoa > Chordata > Aves > Coraciiformes > Cerylidae > Megaceryle > Megaceryle torquata. The sequence goes on along the minus strand of JANIJG010018232.1, from coordinate 79 downwards.
AGAAACATTATCCTTGTGTTATTCCATATGCTAAACTACCTTTCATGTCCATCAGAAATAAAATTATATTATTATTAGA
>JANIJG010018229.1:108471-154041 GCA_024611175.1 Megaceryle torquata | reverse complement strand
ATGTTTTTATTTGTGGCAACCACATAAAAGTAGGAAAATAATAATAATTAAAAAAAAAAAAAAAAAAAAGAAGCTAGGAATGCTGCAAGGAAAAACCACCGAGTTAAGCACATTAAGATAAAAATTCATTCAAGTTGTTTTAAAAAGAAAGATGGACAACTAATGCCTATGCACACAACGTAACATTTAGCTCTTCTTGTTAGATAGACTATAATTAGTGATATATTCATTTTTTAGGCTAATGGAAGCACTCTTCTAAAGTGCACTTTGACTTTTCAAACATAAAATAACACAGCAGCTCCTTTTAACTTTTTTAACTCTTAGCTTACCACTTCACTAATGTTTAGTGGAAGGCTCTCAGTGTGTCTCTTTGAGAAATGCCACATATTTCATTGCTCCAAAATATTCACTTGATATTGAGGTTATATAGCAGGTAAAGAAAAGCTTATTAAAGATCTAATTATTAAGTCCAGTCAGATCTTCCCTCCCCCCTTCCTTCCTGAAATCATGCTCAGCTGTATAAGACCCACCAGGGCATCTCTGTACATCTTGAGGAGGAGAAATGGCAAGAGGAGGATTATTCATTCCTTTAGTATTTAAGATGTCCAAGAACAAAAGGCTAGATACAAACATGAACAAACAGATTTAATGTGAGCTGAAATCTCACAACTCTTATTCAGCTGCTTGTCTCCGCACTTCATTGGAACTATTTACATGATGAGCAGCAGAAGTCATCTTCTGTGATACTTGGGGAGTTATCTTTGGCTTGCTTTCACAGACTTCAGCGAGGCAAAATGTCCACTGAAATCTCACACCTCTGCCAAAAATAACTTTCAGGATGTTCTATTCAAATCAATCCATCTGGAAAACCACCTCAAAACAGGATCTTAGTAAAACTCTGAAGCCTTTTATCTGATGGGAGTTTTCTTAACTTTTTTTTAAATATGACACTGAACTTGAAGAGATACGGATTTTTTTTTGTCTAATAAAATACTGGATAATGTGCAATCCCATACAATCTAATGAATGCTCAGGAAAAAGAAATGCTTATACAAAAATGTTTCCCACAACATGTAATGCTTAGAAAGCATCATTCAAAGTTATATTTATTATCCAAGAGTTTTGATAAAGTAAACAGCAATTTTTATTTCCACAGGTAATTCTTAGTTCGGCAAAGTTAGGCATTGCTGGAATATATTCAAGTATAAAAATGAAGGATTATGCCCTTGTTGCTCCATATTTGGAAAGGTGAAGACTTCATCATCAAAAATAATAGTTCAGAAGGCTGAGCAGGTAGTCACGACACATAGAAAATGATCTAGGGGACCATTCTCAGTCTTTTTCAGGTCAGCACCTCTCTGTGGTTGCATAGCTGGAAAAACATGGAAAGGGAAAGGAATGACTCATGCTTCCTGACATGTGTTTTCAAGCCTGTTGGGAATTACTATACTCAGGCTGAGGTCTCAAAATTATAGGCTTACAGAAAGCAATATTCAGAGCAAGACAGTACCAACTCGGGAAGTACTCTATAAATGGCGGGGCACCTTCACAAAGAAGAGTACATCAGTTTTGTAACTCAGAATATGAAAGTGTGACTCTGAAGTCTCCAAACTGTAGAAAGAGGGTTACTGTAACAATCTGTCATCATATAAACTAAGAAAGAAAGAAACACTAATTTTTCAAAACTTTTACAGTCTCACTGAGTACATTTTGGTTCCATTTGTGATCATCAAAGCACCCCATAAACTAAAAAGCATGTTCAGCTCATGTTTGATGGACTGAATTCCACAGGCTGAATTCTAAGTGCAAGACCATGTTTCCACATCCCAACAAAGCACAGCCAATACAACCCAACTGGGCAAACAACACTTGAATGCTTCAGATTTTGTTCCTCTATAAAATGCCTGTAAAAGGACAGAAAAGTAGGAAGCTTTCATGGAGACAGCTTCTGAATAGAAGAGGATACACAAAATTTTAATTTGTTACATGAAGCTCTTCTTTATGCTTCAAAGTTAATTTGCAAACAGTCTCAAAACAACTGCTGTGATTTACTGAATGTATCTCTGCCTGTGAAGAAATCATTTTAACTCCAGCAGTAGTAGCAAATCCTAAGAAAACATTAATGATATTTTGCCAGAGAACAAAGGGTTCAGAATATGTTTATCCACTGTTAGAGGTGCTGCAGCTTTTCTTCATTGCAGTGACCAGAGTCAAAATGCATAAAGAGTCACTGTGTTTAGAGCACTGCCATTCAGTAACAGTATTTTCAGATTTTTTTAAACCCAGAAGTTTTCATGTTACTTTATAAAGAAAGTGCTTCTGTAAAGAAAGTCTGCATCCCTTACGTTTAACTGCTACATGTGCATGCCAGAAATCTTTGCCAACCACTATTTAATGTAATTAAATAATTTAAAATTATAAATATTCTGATTATTGACTAGCTATTTTGTTTTGAATGTCAAAAGAAGACAAACAGCCAATGGAGTGTACAGAGGAGGACACAAGAGTAGCCTCAACAAGGCCACTGCTGCCTGAATGAAATAGTGCAGGGAGCATGCACTGTAATCCAATTAATTTTCTATTAAAGGACATGTAGAGAACAAGCAGCAGCTGCACACAGGTCTTGTTTCCTTCTCCTAGAATCTAAGTTTTGAAAGCATGGCTGCAGAAAAGTGGAACATTTAATGGATCAATGCTGGATTTTCCAGTAGGGTGGATATGTTGGATTTCTTCAAGGGAACAAGGTGGTGGTGATGCTGCTCCTGAATGGGAAACTTTATTCTTCCTACAGCTGCATTACTGCAGGCTCTCTGCAGATTCAGGTAGATTACGACTCCTGAATTCCCCATGTTTGTAGCTCCCCACACACATGAGGACAATAGACTTCTGTGTGTTCCCTCTGGTGTTGCTACCCACAAACCCTTGATCTATGGGCCTGATTAGGCAAAGCAGTGTGTCTGGTTTCGAATGAGGCACAAGCTGTGGAATCCTCAGAAACCAGGCTGAATTGGTGGTGAAGCCAGACTTGTTTCAGTGAAGGAGTCTGTTTTGAATTATGCTTCTATTAGTGGTAGATTTAAAAATTAGAGAACTAGGAATAAATCTGGAACTTAACAAGGCTTAAAATAGGCCTGGGTCACAAATCTTGCTAACTGTGTGATAGGCTTCAGTACAACAAGGAAGTCTTTAAGAAAAAAAGTAAGTAAGGGAAAAAAAAAAAAAAGTGTGACCAGAGTATGGGGGGTAGGAAATAATAAAGGCAAGTTATTTCTTCTCATTTTATGTTCTGAAACTCGGGGAAAGCTCACACAAATGGTAAACATATGGAATAAATTATCAAGAAAAGTGATCTCAAAACAAAGACTACAATAGAGTTGAAGTCACACCCTCAACTCATTTCTGCAACAGAAATGGATGGAGCCATAAAGTCAACACAAGAAAACAGGATTACAATTAACTTGAAAAAGGGCAAGCAAGTGTGACTACAGACCATTTTCCTGTTCCTTATGGCAGCTTCCCAAGGCTACACATCTGAAATGTGTAATTTAATATAAGCCCAAAGAGCTCTCCTTTTGCCAAATACAGAAAAAAATATAAACAAACAATCTTATATTGGAAGAGTAGTAGATATTTATACAAATGAAGAGGCAAGATCTACTTATACACATATGCACCCAGATGCATGTTTGTTTTGAAATTAGATAACTAACAAAAATAATTATGCAATATTATACAGGTCAGTTAACTGCTTGAGTTTCAGTCAAGCTGGCTATAAAAATCAGGTAATAAAGCCACAATGCTTTGAAAACCCAGATGTATTTGAAATGAGTTGTTCCCTGTAATTAAAAGGGATGTGAGAGGTCAGGAGAACATTATAATCTAACACCATGTCTACATTGCAGACCTCAGCTGGCACAGCTACATCAAGCAGAAGTATGAAACTGTTTAATACCTGACTGATACAGCTGTACTGCCAGCTGTGCCACAAGTGTTAAAATAATCACACTGGAATAAAGGTGAAATTTCATAAATATAAATTCTTTTCCTTGCTGTTTTTTCCAACACTAGTACAATACATACATGTGCTAACATAACTGCAGCTCTACCACAAACAGTTTCTGTAGTAATAACATAGATGTAGCCAAATCCACCAAGGTCACAGAAACACATGCTAAGAGTTTGACTATTTCTACACTAAACATCGTTGATGGGCCCCAAATACATATGGCTGGGGATTTGTGGGAAAAATATACTAAAGCCACCCCATAAACAAAACTTCTACAAACTCATCCTTTCTAGCGGCCCAGCTGTATTGCTTAGAGACAGCAGTTCTTCCTCCCTCTGCCCACGCATCTGTGCTAACAGCCACCAATACCAACAGGCCTGTTCCCACTGCTTCACTTTCCATTTCTCATTTCCCTGCGTGCCTTGTGTGCGCGTGTGATTTCCTCCACTCAAGTGCTCTGGCTTGATTTTGCCAGCTGCAACAGTTGGGACATCAGCACGCCTGCAGTATGGGTATGGTATGGTTGCGTTCTGCCGTCCCAAAGCCTCGCACTGGTAATGACGGCAGGCTGAGGAGGAAGAGGAGGAACCAGCAGGCTCTTGCCGAATGCCAAGACCGACATTCTCTCCCCGACTCCCCCAGCAGCGACATCCCACTGGCCGACAGGCGAGCTAAGATCACCACCATGCTCCAAACGAAGGATGGAAATACATTCAGAAGAAATGGGGTCCAGAACTTATCCTTCTTCATACTCACCGATCCAGCAATCCGCCCGCCCGCCTCCCTGCCCGCCCCTATAACGGGTGGCCGGGACCGACAGCCCTCGGCGTGGGAAAGGGCTGGCGCTTGGGCGGGACATCAATGGACCGATGAGAGAGGGACATCCAGAAGTTCTTATCCAATAGTCAACTACTCGGGGCGGATACGAGCAGATGACTAACTCTAGACACCATGTTTGACTCGGGCAAAAGGGTCGGGCCCGCACCCTGCCCTCACGCAAAATAGCTGCTGGCAGTGGTGGCGTCAGAGGAAGTCGCTCGTGCCGAGGGCGTTGCTTAGGAACACACAACCAGCTGCCAGTACATAGTGAAGGGGAGGAGGCGCATGTGCGGCCATGGAGTCGGGGGAGGAGAGAGAGAGGAGGGGCGGTGAGAGCATCACGAAGCCCCGCCGCCTATTGCGAAGCCTCGCCCCTATGGCTCACGGCCGTGCAACGGGGGGCGGGGCTTTCGCTTCCTCCCTGGAGGGGCTGTGGCCAGCTGTGGAGCCCCGCCCTCGGTGTGTCCCCGGCAGCCGGGCTACACCCCCGCCGCCCGCAGCATGAACGGCGCGCTCACCATCCCCGAGGATGTCTACAGTCTCCTAGTAGGTGAGGCCGGCCGCCGACAGGGAGGGAGGGCTTCTCGGGGGGCGGGCGGTGAGCAGAGCGGAGGGGCAACCCAGGGGGGCGGGCCGGCGGGGGGGTGTGACGCGCCGGGCTAGCCGGCACGGCCGGGGCTTGCAGAGGGACCAGCCCCTTGAGCCGGGGCCCCGACGGAGCGTTCGTGAGCGCTTGTCAGCGGGCGCTGGACGCTCGTTTTCACTTAGTGGGTTCGGGGTTTCCCTGTCCCTTCCAACTCCTCTTTCTCGGTTACTTCCTCCTGCTGTCCCTGTGTGGCGGCAAAGCCGGCGCGGTGCTGCGCTTCCCTTCTTGGCGGCTGCTTGGTGCTCCCGAAATGAGGAAGGAGAGAGGTCTGGCTCCCACTCCCGGCCTGGCCGTCGTGCTGCGGCTGAGCGCTTGCAGCCCCAGTCCACCTCTGAGAGGGGTGAGGTGTGCGGGGGCCCTGCAGAGCTAATCCGGGGGTGTGGAATTTCTCTGCCGATACGCGTGGGTGGAAGGAACCGGGCGCCTGGCAGGTCCCGTGGCCCTGTGTCTGACCGCCGAGTTAACCACTTAGCCTTCAGGGGAAAGTTTCTTCCCTTCAAGGTGTGTCAGTGGCCCGGCAGGTACTGCCGGGGGTGAAACCGTGCGGTTCTGGTGCCAGCAGGGCCATTTCCCTGCATCAACTGGAAAAAATGACAGAAACTTCTCGGCTAAACAGCTGAGGCTGATGACATCGAAGTGAATTAAGATGTTACTGAATTGTTGGCATGTTGTCATATCCGTCAAATTGTCTGCGAATATCCATGCTCTTAGGGATACGTTGGAGCATAGAAATAGGATTATTTCTCAGGATGAAGTTATCGACAGTAGCGTTAGTAGATACTTTAAAATATCGGTGTTTTTTTTTTTTTTTCCCCTATCAGGATTTCTATTTCATTTTTTTAAACTTTTTTTTTTTTTTTTCCCCTCCTGTCCATTAAAACAATTAATAAGTTTCCAGTTTGGCATTTCTTTTATCATTATGAGAGACTCCTAAAAGGCTTTCCTATCCCTAAATAATTTCAGTTCAAGTATCTTTCTTTTGAGAACTTCCCTTTGTGCCACAGGAACTTGTGTAGGTCTTTCTAAGCTGTTCAAATTACCCATGCTTTTAAAAATCTTTCCTCTATAATGAAGTGCTAGCTTATATGGCAGGGCACCTGCTGGAATCTGATGTAGCTCATCACATTTGAAGACTTCTAAGAAACATTTTGGTTGTAAGAGTTAATACTTGAAGCCCTTTCCAGTCAGTCTTCTCATCTTTAAAGCACTTCTGCCAACTGTCTTAAGTGTTTTCCTAACTACTGTTCTATCTACGTTATTTGCATCTAGTTAACTAACACCTGTAGTACAATCTGCATGAAAGGCCACCAAAAGCTTCCGATGATTTCTTCTTATGGCATTGATTCTCAATCATTAAAAATCCCTATAAAATATTAGCCTTAGAGAGTCTTTCCAAACTTAGGTATTTTCTGTGGTATTACTGTGTTCTGGAGTTTGTGATCACATGGGGTGTGTGTTTTGGAGCTGTTTTCACTGGTTGAAGCTGATCTTAAAACTCTTCAATGTTTTAAGTGCTTTTATGACTTTTTTTTGAGCGGCAGGGTCCGATGCAGATAGGATCATTTTAGATAGTGATTTGGGGTTTTTTTTTTTTGTCACGGTGCCTCATTACACAACTTGTTTTTCTCCTCATCTTTATCCAGCCTGCCATGAAAAGAGTGATACAAAAGTTTGTGTATTGAAGTGAAACTGAGAACACCTATTTTCCTTCAAGGGGGATGTGTATTTGTTCTTTCAGAATCACTATGATCAGTTACCTAAATTATATACAGGTATCTAGTGTTTGTTCAGTTTCAAGCATTTATGCAAGAGAACAAGATGGTTTCTTTAGTGCTGTCTAAACTGAAGTTAAGAGAACAGAATGTTTTACCATGATTATTATAAATTATTATTTATTTTTAAATCTTTGTTTTATTATTGTAGTAGCATAAATGCTACATAATACATTTCTACAGCTGACATGGTAATATATTCAACTTAATTTGCATTCACATGCACTTTTGTTTTGGGACTCAATACAAAATGAGCGTTAACACTTGTTAATTTTATGACAGCATAATTATGGAGTAACCAGAAACCAGCAGAGTGGATTTGGGCTAGTGAGGGATAACTAACAGTTTGTAAGTTTTGTGACTTTCAACTCTTAAATTGCAGAGTTGCCAAAGAGAGAGAAATGTAAATATAATTATAGTTATACAATGTAAAATATTAAATAATCCAATTATTATTTTTTTAAACATGGCATTAATTTTATCAGTTTAGATATGTTATGTTAACTTTTTTTTTATGTTACCAGTCAAGTGTATGAAAGTTAGAAATTAGAGTGTTCAGACTGTATAAGCAGTTCTTTCACTGATACTTTTAGGTCCTCGTAATCTTTAGTTATGTAGTCTCCTGGTTTTTGCTCAAACTATTCATGTAGTGAAGATGTATGGGAAGGAAGGAAGGGAGCTCTGTAATATCTTTGCTATTCATTAAGCAACCCTTACACAATACAAAGATTGCAGTGAGTAGATAGTTATTAGTTTCTGCATGCTTTTCTTTGAGGGTGCTTCTTAATGTATTATTTTAATAGCTCACAAGTATTGATTCAGCATCTCTTTGAGATGAGGGAATATTGTTTTCCCGTTGGTAAAATTAGTGTAATAAACAAGATGTGATCTGGGGTTGCAAAAAATAATCAATGATGGAACAGAATTAGAATTCAAATTCACCTGCCTCCATGCTGCACTGGTTTCTCCAGAAGATAATGTGAGCTGGATGTCTGTATTCAATGGCCATTATGAATGCCAGGCACTTCTTTATATTAGGTTTTGTTGAGAACATGCAGTTAAGGTCTAGCAACAAGCACCTTTTTTTTTAGTCTGATGCTCACATAGCAGTGAGGCAGTTACAGATAAAGTCTCCCAAACATTGTATTTTCTCCTCTCCTTGGTCTTTTTGGCTACTATTTCCAACTTCTACAAAAAGTGAAAGAGTGATCATATTGATTTCCTTATCCCTTCTTAGGCTTGATTGATTGTTGGAGTACTGTCCACCCACTATGCTGAACAAGTAGGGGTCCTACTGGAAAACAAACTAAGTGCTCCTGTAGTTAAACATGGTGATAATGCGAATAAACACACCAGGGAATGAAGTAAAGTTGCACAGGAAACTTTCTGACTTGTGAGTGCTTTACTTTGAACCTAAACAATATTATATCTTTAGCGCAAAAACAAATTCTGTCACGTGTGCTGGCAAGGTCATTATAGTTGCATATCAGTGGCACTGAAATGTTCCAGGCAGAAGCACAGCTTGAGCTCAGGGCTGACTGCATTAGTTTGAAACAGGAGGAAGCTGTCTCTGTAAAGCTGAAGGGGAAAGGTCAGTGTGGCAATGGGTTTATTGCAGAAGATTGTGGGGATTTCACAATCCCATCTCTTCTCTGACTTGTTCAAGTGGTGGGAGGGAAACACTGGAGAAAGAAACAGGGTCCTCTGGTCATGAGTTGAACTTGTGGTGGGAGGAGAAAGTAATTTTCTTGCTCTCTTATCTCTCTCTTTACACCTGGGAGGTGTGTGGTAGTGTATGTAACTTCATTCCTTATCTGTGTCTCTGCACCTTCTAGATGATGCTTGAGATTTTGGAATTTAGTAAAGGAAGCCCAGCGTCATTGTGCCTTTTCTTCATTTGGAAAGGTATCCTCAGTTGTGTTTTGTGGGTGTTTGTCAAAGTGGGATGTTACTTGGCTTTCTTGCTGTCGAATTATTATTGGTTATGTAGGTTGTTGGAGGCCCGCTCATTTTTATTTTTCCTTACTCTTTGATGCATGCTCTAAGTTTTGGCTTGTCCATAGCAGAGAAGGATTTCAGAGGCTGCTTCTTCCCCAAAGGCATGTTATTTCTCCTGTAACATAAATCAGGCTGGTTGCTTCAGTCATCTTTACTTGGGGCGGGATGAAAAAGGAGGTTTTTCAGTAATGGAGATTTAGTTGGAGAAATTAAGAATTCTTTATATTTTTTTAAAGTTTTTGATGGTGTCATTATCATTTTATATATATAATTAATATATTTTCCCTCACCTGTAGCTATACTAAGAGTCCTATAGCTTTTTAAATTTTTTAACACTTTGCAGTCTTTCCAATTTGAATCTTCTGTATTCATATTTTAAAAGTTACAAATATTATTACAGTGAAAAGGGGATACAATTCTTTCTCTAGTTCATATGGAACCCTATATCCAATCCCGATATCCACTTTCCTTGTCCTACTAAAGAGAAACCCAAAACTAAACAGAAAACAATGTTTTTGACCTAGTCACCATTTCCACCCACATATTATTCAGTTTGTTTAAATGGTTAGTCCTGTTGTCCAAATTGCCTGCTTTCAGTGTGATTCCTAATACCGTTTACCCACTTTTTTTTAGTTGCATCCTGGAAATAGTATGCAGAAGAGGGCAAGGCAAGAAAACTGCAAGATCCAGTGCATGAGTATAATTTTGCTTTTTGAGCACTACAAGTAGTTATATTTATGTTAGTTATATTTACCCCTGGTGCCCAGAAAACTAACTGCCTTTTTTGTTTGTTTTTTTAACCTCCTTGTCAGCTGTTGCTGGACTTGCTCCTTAGACTCCTGTTGTAAGAATTACAGAATCATTTAGGTTAGAAAATACCTTTAAGATCATCAAGTCCAACCACTAACTCACCACTGCCAAGTCTACCACTAAACCATGTCCTGAAACACCACATCACATCTTTTAAATACCTCCAGGGATGGTGACTCAACCACTTCCCTGGGCAGCCTGTTCCAATGCTTGACAACCTTTTCAGTGAATTTTTTTTTTCCTAATGTTCAACCTAAACCTGCCTTGGTGCAACTTGAGGTCATTTCCTCTTGTCCTATCTCTTCTTACTTGGGAAAAGAGACCAACAGCTACCTCTACAACCTCCTTTCAGGTAGCTTTCAAGAGCAAGAAGGTCTCCCCTCAGCCTCATTTTGTCCTGACTAAATTTCCCCAGTTCCCTCAGCCACTTCTCATAAGACTTTTTCTCTAGACTCTTCAACAGCTTCATTGCTCTTCTTTGGACATGCCTGGTGGGGTGATAGGGGTGGGAAGGAAAAGCCACCTAGGTACAGTGTAGCTTATTTTCATAGACTGGTTCAATTTTAAAATGACATTGTTGTTTAAAACTTTACTTTTTGTTTGAAAGTACCGATTTCATATTTCCAAGGCTTTAATGAATGCTGGTTCTTGCTGAAAAATCCATCTTTACAAGATAAACCAGGGTGATTATTGTAGACATGTATTTACAGCTTTGGTAATATATATGTATTTCAATAGTAATGGAATAAGAATAGAAACAGTGAGGTGAAAAAATGCACAGAAGCATTTCTGGTAAGAAATAACCTCCAGTAATTTGAAACATAGTTCAATTGTCTCTGCCATAAATTTGAGAATAAGTGTCATATATGGGTGATAAAAATGGCATAGGCTATTTTTTATATACTCATTATTCACTTAGTTTGTCTTTTTCAATTATCGTGGAGTCTATCTTTCTCATCTGACTGGGTTTACGTTTTCTTCATAATCATATGTCAACAAACCACAATAGATGCAGCATAATGTGGCATACAGTGTAAATCTTTAGGTTAATCCCTAACATTTTTTTATTATAGTTCATTTGGAATCACTTTGTAACTTGATCATGATTTGTACTGGTGTGGATTTTTTCATTATATGCTTAATATGCTACAGCTTCATCTTTTCTTATCTCTTTAATGTAGAGAGAAGATACTCAACTACTCAGAAAATGAGCTAACGTATATATATATATAGTCCTTGATTATAATTTTTCTTCTTTAACTTCTTAAAGGAGATGTCTTATCTGTTTACTTTTTTTGAAGAGTTTTAGCAGTGGATGTACCTCTGCTTTCTAAATCACTGAGAAAACTGTTGAACATCAACATTTTTCACAATATTCACTTTGTATGTGGCAACACAGCAAGATAGCCTTTGAAATCAATTAAATTAATTGCTCTCTAATGCCGGCCCATGTAAAGCTGGAAGATATGTGGCAGTCTGTTTAATGTTGGTCACCTCTGGACAGTGTGTGTGAACAAATGTGCCTAGCTTGCAGCTACCTTCCAAAATTCTCTGGCCTGCCTTCCCAAATTCTCTGGCTTGCAGCCGGCTTCTGCTTCTCTGTCCTTGACGCAGAGGAGAGAGATGGGAGAAGGCTGGTGGCTGGAGAAATTTTTCTGCTGACCTGCCATTCCCTTCTTGTGTGCCTGGCAGTGCATCTGCCAGGTGACCCCATGCAAGCATTGCTTGTCATATGACAGGTGCATGTCCAGTCCCAAAACAGGTGCCTATATTCTCCTCAGGTCAGGGAGCTGTGTGCCATGCTGTGTGAGTGGAAACACAGCTATCTCATCATCAGTTTGTAGTTATTTTCTGTCATTTGAATGGTGTGAACTCATCACATGATCAAGTGACTAACTTGTTGGTAATGTGATGGACAACATTGTGATTATCCACAGAAGGAGGGAAGAAAAGAAGATCCAGGGTACAGTCTTTGAGTGTCTCTGAGAGGCTGTTTGGCTAACCCTGATACAAAAATGAGGCAGTTATGTCCTAAGTATGTTTGCTTATTAAGTGTGACTTATGATCACAATATTAGACCCTGTAAACAACAAAAGTGCTATCATTTGTTATGATTAGCACACTTTAATGCAGTGCCTGCATTGGGCTAAAAATTTACAACATTCTTGAAAAAGCCTATCTGTGTAGTTTCAGCCTTCATTAAAGAAAATAGCCCCAAAGACTCAAAACTATGAGAAATTGCAGTGTTTTCCGTTTATAGCACGGAAATAAGGAGAAGCACAAAATGTTGTAACAAAGCAGAATAAATCATAACTTTTTTTTATAAAAGGAATTGAAATGAAATTAAAATGACCTTTTAGCTTTTGACTGTTGTATGGAGTGTCAATTAAGCTTTGAAGTGTATGAGCTGGTTGAAATGGACAAAGCTAAGACTGTGACTTTCCTTTTCTGTCTGTTTCTAACCTGTATTGACAGAGCAATGCCATGTATGGGTTGTTTCTATCCGATCTTTCTGTTTGGCAGCTATTGTTCATTTATGAAAGCAAATAATTGCTCTGAGGTATATGGTTCATACAAAGTTAAAATCATGAGCTTTAAGAAACAGAGCAGCAAATAGGATGCTGAAGCTATCAGGCAGTCTAACACACAAGCTTAAAAAAAAGTTAAGAGGCATCAAATAGGTTTCCAAAGTTCATTTGTCTTTGAAACGTTAGTGTTTTCTATGGATGCATCTGAGTCTCTGTGGTGTACGATGCTGAATAGCTGCTTAATTTGTTAAACAATTAATTTATGGAAATAAATAGTTTTGAAAATAGATACTTTGTTTTGTTTGTTGTGTGGCAACTGATTAATAAAAACGCTTTAAAGTCAGAAATCTGTTCAAAGAGGTTTTCTTTTTGGAATTTATATTTTTTTTACTTTTCCTCAATGGACCACCTGCTACTGAAGCATGTACAGAACACCTCTACATTTAAGTGCTTGTGACTAGTAGTTTACACTTTCCTTTTCTGTATAGCATTAAACTAGCAGAGGAGAGAGCAAGTTCTGGAACATCCTGGAGAAGGAGGAGCAACTAAGTGACTAGAATAGTGGTGAGAAATGGGTAAATTTGCTGCTTCTGTCTGAAGCTCACTGTATGAGACTTGCATCTGTCATACTGAAGTCCTGAGTTCTGTTCTCATTCCAAGGTAGAACACTATGTGGAATGTCTTAGAAATTGTGTGAACATTCCCTTATGTTAAACTAGTGATGGAGCTTTCTCTAACAGGGCTGCTCCTTCCATACTCTTCTGCAGTGTGGAAGTATAGGTAGTGAAGAGATGATCGTAACTTGGGTAACTTTCTTGCTTCCTGTCCAGAGGCACTTAGGATAAGTTACTCATCTCACATGCATCTGGCACATCCTGGGTGGATTTACACCACTTGCTCGAGCCATCTTCTGATCTAGATATGTAACAGTCTGTGTAATTGTGAGTAGGTAAGAAAGTCTACGATACAGTAACATGTAAGTTTTGAGTATGCTGCATTTGTAGCATCCCGCTGAAGATGATGTGTACATCTGGTTTGTTTTTGTGTTTTGGTGTTGTGAAGAATCAAGCTATATGCTTTCTCTGGACATATGGAAGTAATGGTATTCCAGTGTAAGTACAGTGCATTGTGTTTGTGGATAGTTAAGCTAAGAGAACTTGTTTTACAATCTTATGGGAGAGGGAAGCAGTTGCAAGGATGTCTTCTTTGTAACTGTTGCGGCTGTTAAAAACCAAACTTGTCAGGATCTTGTGCATGCTCTTTTTTTTTTTTTTTTTTTCTCCTCTTTGCTCCTCTCCTCCAACTCATTACCTATTTGCACTGAGAATAAATGATGCATCTACTTCTGCCCTGTCCCTCCACAGTTGACAGTTTTCAAGTCCAAGCTTTTCCAGAAAAAATTCTGTCAGCAATGTAGCTAGTTGTCACAATTTTGTGTCTACCATACATTTTTAAGCCAGAAGTGGTAATTCTTGCTTATGATAATAATCTTGGTTTCTCTTTCCCACGTACTCCTTTAATTATGTTATTTCAATGTTTATATTTGAAAAAAAGCTTTGACAGTCAGTCAAAACCTGAGATAGCAGAGTTCTCAGATGGGTTTTGAGCTTTTCCAAGAAGTAATGAAGTCTTTTGAATATAAATGAAGACTTCTGAAGCAAGGTTCTGTGATTAATTAGTGTCCAAAGATTACTGTGTAAGCATAGCTCCTTATTTATAAATGTGACATTCTTCTAAGCGTCTGCATATTGCTGCCTAGGTACAGGCTTTGAAGCTGCTATCTAACTTTTGAAATAAATACGTAAAATTATGAAGGAACTAATATTTAATCAGTCTGTCCTTCCCAGAGTGAAAGTTTGGTTTTTAATGGAAGATACTGTTGGGTTTTCCTGAGACAAAAAAATGTTGACAGTGTTGGGTTTTGCCCTCAGCAGCAGAAGTATTATGTTTTTTGACCTAAGTTTTGTGGTTGGTCAATGTTTGTGGACTGTGTGGGTCCTCATTAGTGTGCTTGATCAGCAATTCCAATCATTGGAACTTATGAAGATGTGTATGTTTTCTGTTAGTTAGGACAAAGTGTTTCTAGGGACGCCTGGTGTATGGCTTAGAGGCTGTTGGGAGTATGTCTGGATGATTCATTAATATACACGTTAAGTGTCTTTCCTTCTGTCCTTTTAAAGAAGGAATGACAAGGAACTGAGAGCAGTTCCCCCACAGTCAGGACTGCTTTGGAAAATGTAAGCGGGAAGCTTCCCTATTTTACAGGGAATATGATTCTTCAGAACTCTAAAATACTTAAAAAATTGAAGATTTTTGCCATACTTTGTGAAGGCAGCAATAATATGGTATATTATTTATAAAGAATGGCATGTTTGTGATATCTGTGCTAGTGTTCTCAAAGAGTAACTTTTGAGTTAACTTGTTTTCTTGCAGCCTTTAAAATGAACTGGGATAAGTTTCTGCTGAACTTCTATTTTATAAAGGAAAAAAAAGGGCAAATAAGGTTTTCAGTTAGGAAATCTGCAATAAATAATCATGTAATGTTGTTTTTAAATGTAAACTTTTGCATACTTAATTGGCTGATTTGTATTTCTTCATGAAAATGGAATGTTTCATCTGATTTGAAAAGTTACAGGATTAAAATACTATTATCCATATCTTTTTGCATCCACACAGATTGAGGCAAAGTGTATCTCTATGTGTGTGTCTGTACAGGGGGTAGGCAGGCACTGCGTGGGGGTGTGTGTTACTTACATATGCTTTCTCTTATTCAGTGAACAATTATTATCCATACAACTGATAAATTTAACAAGCAGAACTTTTTGGTCATATTTCTGCTTGTTGTGTTTCAGTTTAATCATATGTTGTTTGTTAAGTGTAAGTAACTTTCACAATTAGTTTTCAATATTGTTTCTGTTAATCAAGGAAATATACTACTGGAGGAGTTACACTCCTGCAAATTGTCAGTCGCTGCACTGTTTTTATCCTATGGAATTGATATATACTATATTACAAAGCAACATGGTAACTTCTATGGAATGCTTTGATTCTACAGGAGTAAATAAATTAAATAAATTAAAAATTACAGTGCAAGTTAGAGCCTTAGTTTGTGCTTCTACAAGTGCAGGTATGCTTAACTTCAAGTACACGCTTGGGCTTGACTCTTTCGATATGGTTATTGGACCTATCTGTTTGTAGGATTAAGGCTTTGGATAAAAATGTTAAGTGAAGTAGGTTGTTCAGAGGCACTGTGAGAACATTTGAAAATACTGTAACCAGTATGTGATGTATATTAGTATTTAGGTAGGTGTTACTGATGAAATAATGAATTACTCAAGCATTTTTGTAACTTGAGGTTCTGAAATAACATGACAGTTAATATATGCATAAAGGCTGATTCGACGTTTTCGTTTTGCCCCCTACTTTAGGTGATCAAAAGTAATTGTTGTAGTACTGCAGTTTATTAGGACTTATGTGGTATAATTAAGTGAGCAAGAATCAAATGTCACCATACGATTTGCTGTGCTAAGCATAAGTAGATCAGAGAACAAATGTATCCCATTTAGAATCTGGAATATCTGTTAACTGTGCTGTGTGTAGGCTTGAAAATAATTTTCTTAGTTTTCTTCACAGTAGTACCAGGACAAACTCATTACAGCAGTATTTATCCTTTTTTTTGAGGTATACTTTTTTTTCTTCATTTAGATGTTGACGCATTTATTTCCCAAGCGCTAAAAGGAGAAAATCTATCCAAGAAAGCAAAAGAAAAAAGGGAAGTTCTTCTTAAGAAGATAAAAGATGTTAAGGCAAGGTAAGTGAGCTTCATGGCTTTGATATGTTATAAAGTCACTTACTGATAATCTTTATTATCTTTTAATGAACATTAACAATATTAACAAAAATCTGCCTAGGTCCTGATTTTTGTCAAATAATCTGCATGGGTTCAAGTCTTTATATCTTTCTCAAAGCTGCTACAGTTTAGTAAGAAATGGGAACATAAGTATTTGTCCCATTTGAATAGTTGTAATATTCTGAACCCTGATTGCAGGCTGGTTGGGTAGAGCTTGCCTTCATCTCTGCTTTGGTAAGATAATTAAAATACAAGAAATATAATACATTGAGAATATGAATGAGCTTCCTATCACCATACTCACCTGGTGTAAACCAGCATAATTCAATGTTCACTTTGCTTTACCGTATATTGTTTATCTCTGTAGTAGGAAATGGAGACATAACTGGAAACTATTATAGATTGTAAGTTTGTTTCAGCAATGTTAAAATAGTGAAGTATTATGACAGACCAAGCAGAAAGCTGTGGTTTGTAGGGTTTTAAAGTTTAGTTTTAAAATCAGGTATGATTTGAGACACTGTACTGTTGTGTTTGAATTTCAGTCAAACAATTCAGCTAAAGAGATTTGGCTATAGTTTAATTTGCACTACAAAATTCCCTTTGCAAAATTTCTTTTTCTTACAACTATATCAACTAGGATATAATATTGTATTTGCTGTTCTTTTCCCATTGTTGTTTCCATTTTTTTTTTTTTTACTTATCACTCTGGTGTGATATCTCCTAAAGTTTCCTTTGATGACATGGTCCTGCCTCTGTGGCAACTTGTTTATAATTTCAAAGATGGCCCAATCATCTAATGAGGGTATCATTCTTTTTATCACACTAACTGTGTGAAGACATGAGATATGTCCCAAAGTATTGTAATTGAAGATTTGTGTGCCTTTGATTAAATCTGTAAATGCTTAGGGAATTACTTTTCTATGAAGTTATTTATTTTAAGGAACCAACATTCCCCCCCACCCCCTATTTATTTATTTATTTATTTTTTAAATGCTTTCCCTTCTGGGTTATTGTGCTAACTGGACATGCAGATACAGCACTCCTGACCTTTTTTCTTTTTTTCTTTTTTTCTTTTTAAATTTTCTTCAGTGTATTGGCTCAACTAGGTTTTTTGGGTGATGATATATCAAAGGAGGGAACCTGCAGTTATGAGCACAGTTGTCACTGAATCATTTGCTGTTCACTTACATGACCACATGGTTTCATGTCTTATTTTAATTTCTAATCCCTTCCTTGTCTCCTGTAATATTATTAGTTGTTAACAGTGTTTTGCTTTTCATTCAGGCTTTAAAATATATGCACATTGTCATCTTTGATTTTCACATCCTACATTTGGGCTATGCCTAACTATTACTGTTACATTACCACACAGGATTAATTAGATCTGGCTTTTTATCTCTGTTTGCATTTCTCAGTTTCTTATTCGTAGACTCTTCCTTTCTCTCCTGCTCCTTACTTGTAAGTATCTCCTTACTGACTAACCTGATCCACACACTACTGCTTATAGTCTATAAAGATCGTCTTGGCAGCTGCATTTTATTTACAGTTATTTCTGGTGAAATCATTTTCACATAAACTCTAGTGCATGCATGCTTCTTGAGGTGCCATATTCTGTCTATATAACTCTGTCCTGATTGTTTATCTTTGTATATCAAATTCTGTCCTATGATTACTTTTGTTTCTGAAACCTCAAGATTTAGCTCTGAAGAAACAGTATTTTTAACCTCTGGGATAATAGAATTTGTTTCTTAGGCATTAAATAAGTTGAGACCTCGTTATTTTAAAATTATTTATTAATTACTTTTTATTTATTTAGGCATGCATTAACTTCTAAACTTTTTAATTTCTGGTTATGAAATCCAAATGAAAACTAATAAATTATTGCAATTAAACCCACTATATTTTTTTTTCTGCTGACCTATTGTGTTATTTTTAAAGTATGCTTAGCTTGAATGATATTGACATTTAGAATGTTTACTAAAATTAAAATGCTTTTCTCTGTTTAATACCTTAAGATATCTGAGTAGATGTGTATTCCCAGAAAGGGCAGATCTATTTGGGTTTGGTTTTGTTCAAGCTTTCTTTGAAGTGACAGGGGATTCTCACAACAGTAAAGGCAAAAGAAAAACCGAGTAGCCAAAAAAAAAAAAACCCCACCAAAAAACAACAACAACAAAAAACCAACTTGAAAATTATTAAGGAGAAATTTAGCACTGCAAGTTTAACTTCAAAACTTATTGAAAAGTAGCGATTGTTCAATGCTATGTTCTAGTACGGTGGATTTGCAAGAGTGCCTTGCCTTATGTTGTTTCTCCTTCCTTCTGCAGTTATCCGCAGGAATTCCCGGATAAAGGTAAATCCCGTACCTCCCGCCCCCCCTGCGGTGTGTTCTGCCCGCCGGCCGCCGTTCTCCTGGCGGAAGCGGCTCCAGGCGCCCGGCCGTGCCCGGTGCCGCCCGCGGCCGGCGGCCGAGGCTCCCCCTGCCGAGGAGCGCGGGAAAAGCCGCCCCGGTTCCAAAGCCCTCGCTTTTACCGTCGCGCAGAGCTAGGTCCCGTTTCCTTCATTAAACACCCCGGAGAACGCTTACTGATGAAAAGATGAGTTTAGAAATATATGCTTCAGAATTCAATATAAACGGAGCTTGTTATGTCCGCTAATTAACAATTAATTGTTAATGAGCAATAGCATAGCGTTGTGAACGATCATGTGATGCAGGGTTTTTTTCCCAGAGGAAGTGTATGCAAAGCAGCCAGCTTTGAAGTTAAAATTTTAACAGAGAACATATTTCAGGCTCTTTATTTATTTATTTATTTTTTAACATTGCAAAAGTTTTCAATTCCATAGTGATGTTTCTTTAACCTTTTAATAGGTTCATCTAGTAGCAATATGATATTGGCTTTCGATCCACACTGAATGAATGTTTTCACAGTGCAGTGGGAGCTCAGACCTTTAGTTGGAGAGGAGATGATTTAGTGTGTGAGTAATGAAAAGTGAAGTGTGGGTTATCTATTGTCTTCTAGTGGAGTTAAAACAAAGCTGCAGAGTTCAGCTTAGAGAAGACTCAGGAATTTGTTGCTACAGTGTTCTGTTCTGTAACTAAACCTGGAAGAGCTCTTATTGCTATGATGCTAATTCTTGAGGTCATGACCTATAGCCTGTGGATGCTGGTATGAGGGTCACAGTGTGAGGTCAAAAAAGCCTATGCAAAGCTTCACTTTCTGCAGTGGTTGAAGAACTATCTGTTTCTGGACACGGAGGTTCAAATGTGTAGGCTACAGCATGCCTCCTGATAAAGTGAAACTATCTAAGTTGTATTCGTCAAGTAATGTTGTAACAAGGCACAAGTTCATGCATTGCTTAACCCTGTTTAAATCAAGTTATATAGCCATAATATTTCAACCGAAAGAGAAAAATACAGCTTGAAACTTCCCAAAGATTGCCAAGATTTTATAAACTCAAACTATGTGCTTATTTTAAAACCATATTAAAATAATTTTCTTTTTCCAATTGCAACTCAGCATCCTTAGTGAATTTAAACTGTAGTTTAAACCCTCACTGTCCAACAGAACTAAGTGTGAAAAAGTCAAATGTTATTTTATTAAGAAAGTGACTTATATCAGGAGAAGTGAGTAGTTGTTTCATTGCAAATGCATATGACTTTCTGGTGAGCATATTTTTATAACTTTCTGAGGCTACGACTATAAATAAATAATAAACATGAGAGCTTTCTACAAAGAACAGAGTTTACATTTACTGGTTTTGGTGGTTTTGGTTTTTTTTTTTTTTTTGTTAGTTTGGTTTCTTTTTTTGTTTTGTTTTTGTTTTTTTTCTTTGGAAGGTCAAGAAAATTCTAGTCTATTTACTGCCTTTATTGGCTGTTTGATTCAGAATTTCTTTTCTGATTCAACAAATTATTAATAAAGATAAGATTTTATTATCTCCAACAAAATGGATGATTTAGTTTGTACTTGTTACTGCATAACTTGCTCTGATTTCTCTGAAAATTCTATTCAGTCTTATTCTTATTGAAGTGCATTTGATTCTTAGGAAGGATATATTGCTTTTAAAAAAAATTCTCATGATGTGCCCTTAGTTCAAATCATAGAAGTACGTACAGATGGTGAAGCTTGAGAATGCTGACACCTCAGTTTTCTTTCATCATTTGTTAATAAAATGAGAGGGCTGTAAAAATACAGCATTGTTTTCTGCAAGCGAGGATAAATTTCTCCAAATTCATGTGTATTTCTATGCATGAATATGAAAAATTCACAAGAAAGGGGAGTCCTCACTTATTTGCAAAATATCTCAGGGAATGTGTTTCAGTGGTATGGGTTGTTGGTATAATTTCCAGAGTTCAAGAAATGTGTGCTAAACTTGATTTGGTTTTGTCATTCTTACTTTAGGCCCGTACAAATAAGGCATGACTTGTGTAGGTGTAGAACAAAGGACCCACATGGAGGTAAGCAGTCAGATTCTTGGCTAGCTACTAGTGTAACAAAGCAGCAGCAGCTGAGTGAGGTCAGCTTTTGTGCCCATTCATACCTCTGTGCACACCTAGACATTTGGAAAGCAGAAAGTTTGAGAAAAGATTAAAAACTTAGGTGGCAGTTGTGTTCAAGTATTTCTCCTGTTCCTCCCCTCCTCCAGAGAAAGAAGAAATATCCTGAAATACAAGATAAAAGAGGAGGGATGGAAGCAGAAATGTGGAAACTGCACTGAAACAGACTAGGTAGAATAAAAACTACGGTGCATGTTTAAACTTCATATTTGTTGTTCTGTTTTGCAGTAGCATTTACTAGATTTTTTTTTTTTTTAAGTGCAAAGAAATTAATCTTTGTTGTAGCTGAAAGGAAAGGTGATGAATGATTCCTACTATGTGCCATATTACCATGGTATAGCAATTATTGTGCTACATTAATTTTCATACTATATCAGCTTTTTTCAAGAATCTTGTGAGTTGACCTATCATCCTTCCAGAGGCTTCCAGAAGAATCTTTTGGAGGCTAACAGAAGTGGACTAACAGTTTGAAAATTCTTATATTTCCTATATAACATAATGAAACTTGAGTCCGGTCTCTCAAACAGCAGCTCCTTCAGCTTTTGAATTGTTCCACAAGTAGGCTTTGTGGGCATCAGCTTGTCACTTTTTCATCATTGCATGTTCTTGAAGTTACACTGGTTTTACATATAGTAACTAGTGAATTTAACCAAGGTGTTGTACGTAAGCTCTTGTTGCATGGGCTTTAGCCAGTAGCATACAAAATCTTACCTTCTATAAAGATAAGGCAAGGAGGTTTAAAAGAAGAATAAGAAAAAATTGAAGAAACCTGTCTCCTTAAAACCAAAATCACCTGTGTGCATATCTCTAACTTTCAAAAAGTGCATACATGCTTCTTTCATCCTCTTAAAAAGAAGACTTCTTGCATTGTCTGTCAGGTCAGTAAGTATAGTGGCAAAAGCATCCTTTGTGTCTGCAAAAGTTAAAAATGAAGCTTTTATAGGAAGTGGGCATACATTGCAAGGTAAAAACCCAACATTCATTATACAGGAAAATATTAATTCTCATGTGTGATGTGTTATCTGATTTTACACTGACTTTACTGTAAAGTGTAATGTTGATTTCTGGACAGAGAAAGTGCATGTTGTTCTTATGACCAAAAAAGTAAAATCATATTAATATCCAAACTACTAATCGTTCAAAAAATTTGAATTTTATTGATTGACTTAATGTAGTAAACTTTTGTTATATTCTTAAAGGAACTCACTGGTAATGTCTTTTTCTCTTGGACACCACTGCTTTTTGTTTTAATTTTAATTTGAAATATTTAATTCCTCTAAGCAGTTTTAAGCAAAAGAAAACAAAAAAACATTGTCACATTTAGTTCTAGGTCTTAGAATTGGGAAGGAACTTGAAAAAGAAGACAATTATAATGCAAATTAGATTAAATTTTTTTTTTTTTTTTAAGACTAGTATTGCACTAAGGATAGAAAAGTCTGGACTTTGTCAAGGATTCTGAGTTAATACAGTTTTTGGCATTTCTCTGTTTTGAGATTAATTGAATCAATACCATGGCTGCCAAAATGTTTAGTTAAAAGAAGCTTGTTTTCAGTTTATGCTAAAAATAGTTCTAATGTTGGCAGAAGCACTATAAGCCCTAGAAACTGTATTTGTATTTGAAGCTCACTTGCCATCTGTTCTTTGCATTTATTTTAGTAAAACATATATTTTTAATCACTTTTTACAAAAGATTTTGGCTCACTGCTTAAGTGAGACACCAAAAGTACTAGCCAAATGGAGTCGTAATATGGGAATTTGCAGAAAAGTTCTACCAAAAGCACTCGGTGCACCTTATATCTGATCTGCAGCACACGACTTGGCTCTACTTATGCAGAAAAGTGTAATGCAACATTTGCTAACTACTGCTTTTTGAGTCTGATAAAAAATTATGAAGGTTGACTTCCATTTTCATTTCACTGTATTATAATGGAAGAAGAAGCTGTGTCTCTACAGCATTAGTGTTCTTCTGGATATAATTATTGGGAGCACCTGTAGAAAACCTCTGAATGACTCAGATGCCTCTTTGGCTCTTGGCAGAGCAGAAAGCTTCCTGGAAAGTCAAGCTGATAGAGTAGCACTGTATACAAAAGCTTTGTATTTTATGTTTGGGTTGTGTGGTGGTGGTGGTTTTTTTGGGGGTGTGTGCTGTGTGGGTTTTTTTTTTCTTCTTCCCTGTTGTGTGAAGGTTACGTTTTCTAGATTTTTTTTTTTTTGGTCTGTCTCTCTCTGTGCACTGTGTATTTCAGGAAATGGTAGCAGGTAGGAGTATTTTTGGATTTGGGAAAGGGAGGCCATAGCTTGCGGTCATCAGAGCAGTATGTGGATGCAAGTTCTGTATTTTAACACACTTGAGCTTTCAGTCAGGAACATAAATACTTTGTTACTGTTTAACCATAAATGGTAAAGATATGGCTTAGCTGATAGGCAGTCTTTAGAGGATCATCATGACATATTTCTGGAGAGACCATCAGATGCATTCAAAGTGTGCCAAATACTATTCTACCCTTGAAGTCTGGAGGGTTTCACTGTAGGCAAGTGACTGTGTTGTCCCTGTCGGCTACATTCAGCTGTTATCTGTTAAGCATTTGTGTCAAGTGCAGTTTCAAGCAGCACAAGATATAGCCACCAATGCAGCATAAAATGTTCTTATCCTGTGTGTATGACAGAACAAGAGGCAACTCAGCAAGTGAAAGTTGTGTTGCTCTTCTTGCTTGAATAGGATCTGCTTACAAACCTAATGATGTTCCAGTATTGTTTTAACAAATAGCTGCTAAAGAATTCCTGCTTGACCTTTACAGAACAAGCAATTAAAAACCATCATGTTAATATGAGACTCTAGAAGACTCTTCAGGAATGAGTGTGTTGGAGCATATTGCGTGGCAAAGCATACATTAAGAAAGTGGCTGTCAGAGGAATCCAGTCTTGCAAGATGACTGGTGGCTTGGGCCAGTAGCATCTTCTTAAAAAAATACTTGCAGCTATCTAAGGGCTAAAGTATACCTGTGCCAGCTTGAAAGCAACTTCGTTTAGTTATTTTTGTGGAAAAATTGTAGTGGGAACCTTGCATTGATCTGCTTGATGGCTTTATCTGGTGTGTGGTGTGTTTTGTTTGGGTTTTTTTTGTGGGCTCTTACTGCAGCAGAGATTGGACAGGAGAAAGTGACTTGATTTCAACCTGCTGTCACTTGGAACCTCCTGAAATGGCAAGAAGGGTGTTTTGACCTGCATGTCTTTTTATTTTTGCAAGTTGTTTTATTTCTCTTATACTTGAGCAATTTTAATACATCACTCTGTCTAGACACTTTAGAAATAAATTGGAGGTGTTTAGTGATCTGAGGACGTGAGCTAGCCAGTCTCTTTCAGAGGTATTGGCTGAAACATCTTGCTTGCTCTTTGTTAGATTGAGTGGTGGAAGCAGTATCTTTTTAATACTTAGGAGTTCATACTATAATCACACTATTGTGGAAGAAAATTAATTCGGGGGTGTGTGTGTGTGAAGGCTGGATTTTTTTAATAGATTCTTATTAAGTAATATGCTCCTGTTCATTATATTCAGCTTGTACCTACTAAATCCTGTTCAGAACAGGGGGCAGGAACTGAAGTGCAGCCCTTGCTGGAATGAGGAGGGTTTGTTTTATGCTCCATTTCTAATGTGGTACACTTACCCTTTGGTATACATTATTTCCTAAATCAATAAATAACCTGTAGTGGAAAAGGTAGCATTTAATAAGGAAAGATATAGTATGGTGGGTGTTGTTTTTTTAAACAGATAACATAAGATACTGATTCTACTATCAAACCTGTAAGAGGTTAGCTTAAGTTGCAGAAACCAGAGAATAGGGTCAGTTCATATACCTATTTTTGTTATTGTTGTAACTGTTAACTGTCTACTGTTAAACTTTGTTTCCACATCCAGATGAATCATGGTATTCTGGGAAAACAAGAAACTATATTAATGAGCATCAACTCCTTAATTACCCTTGTGACTACATAGCAGGGACACATTCATGTCATTTCTTTGTGCAATAACTTTTGCAAAGAAGTATTTTTAAACTGATCATTAATTTTATGACCACAGAAATGAGATGCAAAATTTATGCTGTTGTCATTGGCACAGGTTCAAGGCACTGCTGACATTATGTGTGATTGTAATGGCATGGCTGCCAACTAATGAGTCTACAGACATTTTGTTTGAGCATGCTTTGCTTTTAGATGTCTGATTAGGCAGTAATGCTTTCAATTATGCCTGCAAATTGTATTGGATACATTTACCTGATGCCCATTGTTGCTTTGTATTTCGGTTTTCTATTACATAAATGCAGGTTAAATGCTTTGCTTTAATTTATTGATGCTTTTTGGGTGTATTTTTAGGTACTCGACACCTGAAGAGAGTAGTGGTTTATGCTGCTCAACACTGACTCCTCTGACTGTTCAAGGAGTAACATGTGTAGTTTCAATGCAATTTTAGCTAGTCTTCCTCAGGAGGTGGAGTACAAAGTGTGGTGAAACACCTTGATGGAGGAGCATGTGGAAAAGGGTAGAGATTATTTTGAGTGAGAATGCAGCAGACCTCACAAAATCAACAGGAAGCCTCTCTATGAACTGTCAGGAGCAATATCCTTTATATTAATAGCATATGCTCTTAATATGTTTTTTAACCCTGCCAGAATTAGGAGGCAAAAATCCAAGGTTCATAATAGCACATAGTCATTCTTTTATGTAAGCATATAAAACCCTTGTGAAATGCTGCCTTTTAAAGCTCCAGAGCACACTGAGCCAGCTCTAACACCAAAATATCTGCAATTTTTATGTACAAATTAGATGATTTAAGGATTGCATTTCAGTGTATAATATAAACATACAAATACATCTATTTACTCAAAAATAAAGAATGGAATATTTTTAGTTTAATTTAGTCCCACAGGGCTGCAGGTTGGTTGTACCTCTCTTTACTGTCTGACCTATTCACCACATTTTTCACATAAAAAGTGTGGATACCTAAATTGTAGTATGGCGTGACATAGGATTTATAGATTTGTTCTGATTGTTTTTCTCTGTGAGGTTTTTCTTCATGGAAGTCTTCAAGCCTTTATTTAGGATTTAACATCTAGAGAATGCTTTGAAGACTATAAACTCTCTAAAAGCACTTAATGTGTAATTTCTTCACAATACCTGAAATTTTTTTTGTTTTGGTCAAGGTGTTCTTAAAACTTGGCATTTTAGAACAGATGGCTGTTTTATTATAAATCTACATTCAGACTTTTTTTTTTTTAATTTCAAATGCAGTATATATCTAGCATAGATCCACATTGTGCCCTAACATGTATGTATGTATTAAAAAACCCCTTGTTTCTAGATCATCTGACTTTTACATGAATGCAGATTTACATAAGAAACCATAGCTTGTCTGAAAGAAGTTAGGTATTGCTGAATGGGGCAAAGTTCTCTGGAGGTTTTCTTTGTACATAGGTACTCACCTATTTGTCATCCACAAGTGCTAGTTATTTAGATATATTAGTACGGGTATACTTAGGTTTACTATTCAGCCCATGAATTTTAGGTGCTGGAGTGTGGTGTTTGTGGAAATATTTTCCTCTAGAAATACAGACAATATTTTAATTTCATGCTGGCCACCTTTGTGAGGGCTAAGTGATTGTACATTTATGCATAGCTGATAAGAGGACATTTTTGACCGACAACAAGTGCTTATACATAGACAAACATACATATATGCACATATGTTCTGTGCATTCTAGGGGTAGTAGAAGTTTAGGACAGAAAAAGAATGAATCAACTTTTGTTACTGTACAGACTGTGAAGATCATGTCTGCTTTTCTTGTATGTGGTGTCTCATTTAATAATGATACATATATATATATGACAGAGTGTCAACTGGTCTCTGGCATGTAAGTGTGAAAGATGATCACTCTGTATGTAAATATGGCATAATCTTTTCTGTTCATGTGTTATGTGCTCTCCATTTTTCTGTTTGGAGTAAGGGGCGAATCCTGGAGAGGAATAATTTACTTCTGATTGGTTTGACAGGTGTGATGAAATCCAAATATTTTGCTCAGATTAACATGATGGCTGTAGTGCTACTGGAAGATGGTTGTGTCAAAAATAGATTGGAGTCAAGTTCAGATTCAAAGCAGTTATTACATGTCATGGGAGCTTGAAAGGAAGCTTTTCCAAGAAAAGCAAATGAAATGAAGGGAAAAACAATTTGGCATTTGACATTCTTGGGATGTAAAAGAGCTCCAACAAAGCAAAAATCAGGCTTTGTTGTCTTACCTGCGTTGAAAACTTGGTATTCTTTGCTAGCAACTATAGTGATTTTGGAGCATGGACTCTGATTTTTTTCCATTATTAAAAGGGAAGCAAAGGGGTAAAAATCTGAGCAGTGTCTAGGCACTCCTACTGCTGAATGCAATTCATATGTCTGTGGAGAAGAATATTTGCTCTATGCATGGGGTTTACTTGGGATTCTGAGAAATTAATTATCTGATACAGTGCTCCAAAAGAAAACACCTGAATACAGAAGCATGTGTGGAGGCCTCTGGAAAACTTTCTGCATGTAGCTATACCAAAAGGCAAATCCTGAGTAATGTAGCTCTATATGCTTTTTAAGAAAATTGAGGCTCACTTGATCTATTGGAGCATCAGCTTTTTGATTTTGGCCTAGTGATTTTTACCATATTATTGAATTTTTCTCCTCCACTAAAACTTGATTTTTAATTTTTTTTTTTTTTAAAGAAACAATGTCATTTATGTTAATTTTCCACCTCTTCTTTGCCCAAATGCTATTAAAAAAACCAACCAACCAAAAAAAAACTGAGAAAGATCAAGTTTGTGGAAGGAGAACTTAAACTTTGTTTAATTAAATGAAAGCCTCAGCTAATATCGATTTCACTTTACCTTTCGTAGATCTTCACACTTAATGCACTCTGATCTGTGTAGTGCATAGGTTAGCTAATAATGTAGATTTTGTATATATTATAGTAGGGCTCTCAGCTGTGTAAGAAATTCAATGGAATGCCGTATTAATCCGCAGGTTCATACCGGCTGCTGTCAGAATGCGATTCCCTTTTTAGTTTCATGAGAGGAATACACAGAGAACCTTTGCAAAGTAGCGCCTAATTACGGTGAAGAAAAGGGAAAGTGGGCAGAGGGCGATAAACTCCTGCTAGGAGTAGTTTGGCAGGTCCCTGCAGGGAAGTTGCCGTAGCTCCTTTCTGCACTCGGACGGTCAGAACTTCAGCGCTTGGCACTGCACCGTTCTCCCCCTGCCAGCCTTTCCCCTTTTCTGCTGGGGTGCGTGTTTTTTTTTCCCCCCTGCGTGAGAAGCTGCGCAGTGCTGGGAGGGGGTTCAGCGCTTAGGGAAACCACTGGAGCAACATGTTCGGGGCCGGTGAGACGCAGCCCCAGAAGAGCCGGGCTCGCAGCCGCCCCTGAGCGGACAAGGTGCGTCTTGGGAGACTCCACGAGAGACGTTTTTTTTTGGTTTGAGATAGGAATTGGTATCCTCCTTGCTAAGGAAAATATTTCTCTTTGTTCCATGTGTGTGTGTTTGTACGATAGGGTATTTTACTTTCGTATTTTTAACTTTTACAGAATTGGAAGATGGGGAAGAGTCCGAGGGCTGGTTTTCTTCGCCTCCTGATAGCGTCTCAATAGCATCTGACCGGTGTGATAAGGAGGATGAAGCACCCTCTGATGGTATGTGACACTGTTTACCTTAGAACGTCCTAGATTTGCCAGTTTGCTACAAACTCATGTAATCGGATCCTTGTGATGCGAATGTTAGTGTTGGGAATCAGATAAACAGATAAGTATCACAGCTGGACATTTTTCGTACCTTTACAAGGACCTTTAAAGGAACTGAAGAGCTCTCTCTAGTGGTCCTAGAGCATAGTGAAGCTGTCTGAAATGTACATGTGGTTTTTTTTAAAACTCATGCTTTTTGGTAACAAAGCATCTTCTGTAGATGCGTATGTTTTTAAAAATAGATCAGTGGCTAAAACAGTGTGAATATTTGTAGTAACAAATTGTTTGTTAATTCAACATTATCAGATTCTTGCTTAATTTTATTGTGCTACTTAATGGCTTAATGTATTATTTATCTAATAAATAATGGAACAGTTTATGTGATTGATATTTTTCTGTAAACTCCATGCAGAATAGGTTCATAAAATATTAAATTAATTATTCCTACAATGTTTCCTTCCATTAAGACAGTCTTTTATAGAATGTTTTCATTATATAAATTTTAAATTTGACTTTGCATTAAAAAAAAAAATAATCTAGGCTCCATAGCTGTTTTCCATTTTATTTTATTTTGTATTCATTAAATTTAATGCTAAATGTGACTGTTCTGAAGGCATGAACAACTGAATATTTCAACAGTTAACAAGCTTGCTTTAGCATAGTGTCCATATTTTTGAGATTATTTTATAGTATACATAATATAAATACCTTCTATGGATAATAAATGGCAATAAATTAAGTATGTAGAAATAAATTAATGAAGTATATTAATTTGTGGCACTAGAAGTTAGATAGACTTACTAGTAAATTATGTTTTCTGACATGATGTGATGATCAAACTGCAGCTCCATCTCGAAATACAATTGCTGAATGAAAATATGCTTCCTGCAACATAGCACTCCATATTTTGTTATCCAGATTATTCCCTTTGGAAACATAAATTGCTTTTATGAGGTATAAAATTATGTCTATTGCAGAATAGGGATAAGTCAAGTACATGCATAAGTGATAAGCCTTCTAACCACTGATTCAGAATAACACATTTTTTATTTTTTTATATCACAAACTCTGTAAAATGTGTTAATAATAATTTAACCTTTTTTTTTTTTTAATATATTGATCTTTTATTTTAGCAATGTGGCCTGTTGTTAAATAAATAAATAAATAAACCCAAGCCTTTTTGCTTTTTGGTTGAAATGTAATTATCAGTCAAACTGAATATGGCTTTTAGAAAACGCAAGCTAATTTTCTAAACCACGATGAATGCAACTTTCCAAGTATTTATTTTTGCTTATGAACATAATGTTATTTCTAATTGTAATTTAATAACATGGTACTGATTGCACAAAAGGTATGTGATAAAATTGTGGGACTATTTAATAGGAAATATGATTATTGATTTGTTTCAAAACAGTTAATCAAGGAAAAAGTTATAATGGTCATAAACCTAAATAATGAATGGCTAAAGAATGCTGATGCAAGAGTACATGAAATACTACGAGTTTGTGCAGATGGGTGACTAATTTTTAGGCTATTTTGGAAGTTATAAGAGTAGGTGTAATAGCTGCCTAACAGTATCTTGGCTAATTTGTTCCAGTTGGGGTAGAAATAGAGTGGGTGCAATTCTGTTATATTCAAGATGATTTTCTCTCACTGATCTTTCTAGGTTTCATGATAAATCACTTTTCATTATCTAGTGGGAGCACAGCATGAGGAAGAACTGAGAAAGAGTGGTAAATTTTGATCTGTAAATACTTCCATTTATTGGGGGAGTGTTTCCATTTACCTCTTTGAACGTTCAGGGTGAAATTCTAAGACCATTTTGATTTTAACATAGATAGTACATCATTCACATCTAGCCAGCTAGACTATGTATGAAAATGTATGTTGGGAGAATGTGATAAGGAGGTGGATTGATCCTTGGAGGTGCCACTTGTTTCAGTTTTCATAGGTGTGAATGGGTTTGTTGAAGCGTAATCCCTTTGGGGTGTTTGATGTGGTTTTCTTTTTCTTTTTTTTTTTTTTCTTTTTCTTTTAAGCAGTTTGTTAATGTTAAGTATTTAAATCCTACACAAGAAGCTGGGTCTGTAAGGTAGATTTTTATTTTTTGATCTTACATGATTTTTAGTTCAGCAAGGCTCTGTGCAGGTGTAAAACCTCATTTGTGTAGGATCAAGCCTTTCAGCATTAGCAGAGGGGCCTAATTGTAGGTAATGAAATGGAGATGTTCTTTATTTATCTTTCAGTTAATATTTTTGTGTAAAACCTTTTATATGTGTTTTCTGCTAAAAAATTCCAAAATCTTTATATACTCTAGTTAGAGTGGAAGGTTTGTATGCTTTCTGAAAGTGTTGCTATTTGACTTTGCAGTGTTACTGTCAAAATATAATTTGTGAAGGCACCCGCATGGTAAAGAATTAGTGTATTATGTGTACATTACAGTCATTGTAAAATCCTGGAGTTTTTGTGTGACCTTTGTCTAATGATGTATTAATTACAAGAGAGATAATCCATTTAACAATAAGTATGGGATAACTAAATTAACACAGGTCACTTAAAGGCCTTTTGTCAAATCTGATTGTTATGCTGTCCTTTTGACTTTTACCTTATGGTAGGCACTAACAAAGTATCTAAACTTTGATGGATTATAAACTCTAAACATGATATGTATTTTTCATAATGCTAATGTAATTTTCTAGGTACTGAAAAGGTCAAACCCCTACGTCTCTCTGTGCATTCTAAGTCTGTCTTTCCTTTTAATATTTCTTTTTCTCTATTCCTCTGGTTCAAAAGTTCACTCAGTTCCCAAATGGCCACCTAATTTTCTAGTTATTCCCTCAAGCCATATGTGTTTTGGTTTCTTTATGGTTTATTAGGTACTGTAGGAAAGTAGCATAAGTTATATCATCTAATGAAATTCAAGCACACTTCAGTGATGCTTTGACTTGATTGCTGGCAGCAATTAAATCACACTGAAGGAGAATGATGCATAGGCTTACAAGTCTAGACACCCTACAGAAACTTGAAGAGGGATAAAACACAACAAAACCCCCCAAATAAAACAAGACAAAACAAAACAGCACTGCCAGGCACTTGGTTCCTAACTTGTGTGTGTGTTTTGGTTGTGTTGTGTGTTTGGTTTTTTTTTGTGTGTGTGTGGTGGGGTTTTTTTGTGTTTTTTGTTTGTTTGTTTGTTTGATTGATTGGTTTTTTTGTTTGTTTTATTTTGTTTTTCCTTGATGTTGTTTGTTTATTTTGTGGTTTGGTTTTTTTTTTATTGACTAATATTCTGATTGATAGCAAAATCATAACTTACTGTATGCTAACAGGCAGAGTTCACTTGTAGGTTATTGTGAGCTGATAAAGGGTTAGATGGAGTTTTGATTTTCGCATTGGTCCTTGGTGCACCAGATTAATGGAATTTCAATGAGAGACTGGAGTAGTCACAGCTTTGTCAGAAAAACAGATGGAGATTCTATAGTCGTGTCTGCTCATTAATACCAGTTGCCTGAAAGGTGTACTACTTCTCTATACAAAAGGCTCAACATAATTGATTTTTGAGCAGGGTATTTTTTCCCTTATTGATGACTAGGTTTCTTGCAACTTAAATGACAGTTTTTTGTATAGTACGTTGTATAACAAAGTTATGTCTTGTAAATTCTTACCTTCCAACTGTGTTTTGAAGAATGTGTGTAGTGGAAAATATGTATGTCTTGATCCATTAAAAACTGAAACATAACAAAATACACTAAAAATTGAAATAGTAAGTGCTTTAAAAGTAATAACAAACTTATTTTCGGTTGAGACATTGATGGGGAAAAAGTTACTGGTTTTCATTTGACTGTCAGGTTTCTTGGAATGGTATTAAGTGTAGGTTCGATGCCATGCTGAAACTTTACTGTTTAGCAGTGTAAACTTCTATGATCTCAAGGGATTTAACAGTAAAATTTTTTGGTTTATGGTATAGTAACTTGATTCCATAGTAGGAAATGCTTTAGTATTAAAGGAACAAACTTTCTGACTTTAAGTACTGTGGGTGAACTGACCACTTCTTCAGAAGATAGGTCTCTAACTCTGCAGGGAGTATATGATTGGGTAATTACCGGATCTAAAATGATCACAGTGAATGCTGTGATAAAATAATTTAGATCATCATCATTTCTGTGGAAGGTCAAGAAATGTTGCCTTGAGCATGTAGGGATGAAATAAATACTAAACATGTGTCTGGGGACTTATATGGTCTTCAAATTATCATATTTGGCTATAGCTTATGAATAAAATATGGTTTTTAGTAGAAAATCCTTAAATAGAGTGAGAATATCATGCTAAAAATTCCCCATAGTTGAAGTGGAGGAAAGAAAAGTCAAAGAAAGCAAAACAGGACATTCGGAGAACTTTGAGGAATCTGATTAAATGAAGAGGTTGTGCTTTTTAAGTGTTTGTCAGCAGAGTACAGTCTTGAAAATGATCAGAATTTGTTGCTTTCTGCAACATGATTTTATTGGTATAATGTTTGGATGAAACTTTTGGTAGTCTGTTGATATTTGACTCCCTTGTGTGTAAAGGACATGATGATGGTAAATTTACCGTGTCCCCCCCCCACTCCGCCCCATCATGACTGTATTTGAAGTCTGAGAAGTGTCTTTATAACTTTCCACATATAATTGATATTGAGACTATGAAAAGAACAAGCAACTGAAGTGCTTGCTTCTATGTTCATTTGTAGGATCCATAGCAGTGAACACAACACCAATGACTTATTTTGGAGGAGCAAGAGGTTTTTTAAAAAAAGTGCATGCGAAATATATGAAGCAAATCTAATTAATTTTAATTTAAACCATTTGTACAGAACAGAAGGGAATAATTTCTGATAGGAAGTAGAAGTTTTAAGTGAAATTTTGGCCCTATTAAAGTCAACAGTAAAGTTAAAAATGGCATCGTGTAGGTTAACAGTGTGTACAAATTGATGATACTAAAGCATTTGAACTTCTAATTATCATGATGAAAAACTTCCTATTAAACAATAAACCCCTGTGTTCTTTTAACATTTACCTTTCTCCCATGGGAGAGATGACATGGTTTGTTGCTCATTTTATTTCATCTATGTTGCCTCAGTGACTGAGCAATAACAAAACAGCCATGTATGCTCCACCACTATGTGGGACAATATCCACTATAAAAACCAAATAATGATCTGCTTAACCCATTTATTTTTCATATTAGATCATAGTTTTATTCAAGTTCCTTAACCATTATGGTAAAAAAAACCCCAAAAACCCATTAAAAAAAAAACCAAACCAAACAACCAAACCAAACCAAAAAAACCCCACCCAAAACCAAAACACCAAAAAATCCAAAACACAGCAACAACAAAAAACAAAACAGGAAGCTATAGTACAAGAGGTTTTTCTATTTATATTACTTGTTGGCCTAATACTTTTCTAGGTCATTTTTTATGCATCACAAATAGCTGAAATAAAAAGGAAGAGGGAGGATTTTCCTTTAGCCTCTTTGATATATGATAAGCTTTTCAAGTGTGTTTTGGAGGCTGTTAATTATGGGTTTAGGACCTTATTAACACTTCCCCTCAGCTGAGTGAATTTTCTACCTTGTGATTTCCCTGTAATTCCTTTTTATTCCTGCTAAGCAGTAGTGACAAGTCAGCTTCCATTCTGCTTCTTACTCTTTCCCTCCAGAACCAGACAGATGAATCAATTGTATATGATAGCGCTGCTTCATGCTACTCCAGTGGCACCTTGAGGAGGGTAACCTTCTAGTATCCTTGCAGAGGTGAGTAAGTCCAACAGATTGTTGCTGCTTAGCATTCAAGGCAAGAGGCATCTTTTCCTTCCTGGTATCTACCAAGAACAACAGGAAAATGGGTCTGCCTTCAACATATACTATGCACTAGCCCCAAACATCTCAGGGAGAACAAATTCTGCATAACCGTAATGTTTTCTTTTAGCCTAAATCAGAAACATGTAAAACAATGCTCCATGTCATACTTTGTCTTTTCAGTCTCAAGGATGAGGCTTTAAAGTACCTGGATATAGGAATCAACTAAAGGAAAAAAAAAAAAAAAAGCCTTCCAATAAAAGTACAAATTAAGTTTGTTGTAGGTTTTTCTTTCTCTGAATTGGTGATTAGGAATTTGTGCCCGTCTATAATTTGTTGCTTACACTGAAGTGTGTAACAATCCTAATGAACAGAAAAAGATTTTTTTTCCTGTATTCCTGTTTTTGTATTTTAACTCATTAGGACTTCTGTAGAGGTCCAAAGTTTTTCCATAGAGCTTAAGCAAGTACAAAACAGGCCTTCTGTCAGATGTCATGCAATCTTGGCATTAGTTTAGTGGATTTGGGTTTGTTCCCTTTTAAATAAAAGCAGTGGATTAGTACTTGTGAATTTTGAAATAAAATTTGAATGGAAAAGTAAAAACTTTTACTGGAAAACTAAAAACTATATAATGAAAAGCTTTATTACAATATTTTGCAAAGAAAAAACACATTGTAAATTAAGTCTTTATGATATCCACTATTGTCAAATTAATTATTATTCAAGAAGAGTTTGCATGTATTATTCACTGCTTAAAATTTTGCAGCAGAAGCCTTGCTTCCTTTGGACATTTTTCACTAGAGGGTAATAGCTTGTTTGATAGTTTCCTCAGTAATTCTTCATAAATGATTACTTGGATTACTTAAGAGTAGGACTTAACAAGTAGAGTAGCAGACTAAAAATGCTGAACGCTGTTGTTCTCCAAACTAAAATGATTACTATTCACCATTAGCTATCACAATAATGAAAGGTAGTATCCCATGAGGATCTTACCCCTCTCTTTTCTACTGCTGGTAGTCAGAAATAGTTTTGGGATGATTTTATACTACAGAATGGAGGAAAACCTCATCTGGTCTAAACAAGTTTTTTTTTCCTGTCTTCCTTCTGAGTATTTACTCTGTATACCTGAAAAGTACATTACAGCCTGATAATAATTTTCCAGAGATTTCTTAGTCCTCAAATACATCTTTTTGCTTGTTCTTCAGCAGTTAAGTTTTGTATTTCTGTGTATGGACATAGGTGATGCATAAATAACAAATACGATGTGTATTCAAAGATGCAGTTGTTTATTAAGTGCTTCACATATCTGCACTTGTGCATCACTACTTCGCATTGAAGAGGTGAGGGGGAAAGGGTTAGTGTTGAAAGAATGAAAGTAGAGACAGGAAGATCTTTGGACTTTCTACATGGCTGTGCTGCAAGACAAAATTGGGATGGAGACAAGTGAAGGGAAGGTGGTTCAAGTCTTTTTGATAGGTAACAGATGAATTGCTCTTTCACAAGCATGGATACAGGAAATTGGCCTTATTATTACAGTTGGCTGTAAAAAATGTTAGTGGAAGTGTTGTCATTGACTTCCAATTAAAAAACAAAAAACCAAGCAAGCAAACAAAACACACACAAAAGCCCAAACAAACAAACAAAACCAAAACCCAACACCCCCCC
The DNA here is from genome assembly GCA_024611175.1 of Megaceryle torquata. Classification (NCBI taxonomy): domain Eukaryota; kingdom Metazoa; phylum Chordata; class Aves; order Coraciiformes; family Cerylidae; genus Megaceryle; species Megaceryle torquata. The sequence goes on along the minus strand of JANIJG010018229.1, from coordinate 117,790 downwards.
CCCACCCCCCCCACCCTTGCCTTCTTTTCAGGTGGAGAGGCTAACATTTTTATAATTCTGTCTGATTTGTGGTTAGTAATTTTAGTATATATGCATATGAAGGTGGTGGGGGAAAAACTTTGTGGTTTTAATTTCTGGAACTGTTTTCTTTATATGAAAGTAGGAATGGATTATTTTTTCTCCCTGAAAGAGCTTCTTCAGAAGCCAGTTTTAATACTATATTTTAACAGAAAAATAATTGCCAAGACTACCACAAACTTTTCTAATCAAAGTTTTTGGAAGTTTTAGCAAAATGGTTATTCTGTAATTGTGTGTTTAAATTAACTGCATGTTAAGAGTTGAAAATAAACACAAAAAAATGTAGTCATAACACTCAGAAATCCAGATTTGATTTGATTTTTTCATGTTTTTTATAGTCTGTATAGATAACATTTGGAATGTTAGATCAAAAACAACACCTGCAAAATAAAAGCTGTTTTTTACTTCTTAACCGCAACATTATCTTCAAATTTCAGTTGGAAGTATGGACTGTGTGATGCAGTTGTTGGAAGTTCATTTAAGTACATGTTGCTTTTATAATACATGGCAAACCTTTTATTTTTGTCTTAGATTGCTGGAATCTTCCAGTACTCTCATTGATTTGAGCGATATTTAGAATGTGGTATAAAAATAATGTGAAAATGCCATAGTGGGCCGGTGATAATTGATTTACTCCATCACACTGAAATACCTCTTGTTTTCCTCTTCCTCCTCCCTTGGGCAATAATCATGGGATCAAGCTGACAGTCTGTAGATATAATTTTTCCAGCAGTGCCATCTGGCTCCTTGGCACTGGAAGTTGTATTGGCTTCTTTGCTGTTTCCACTGATTTTTGTCAAATGTTAGTCTGTTGATGGGATATCTCTTGCTAGTGGGTGCTGATTTGTGCCCCACAAGTGAATATTGGCTTTTATTGATGTTGTAAGGAACTGCTTATGTTGTGTATGGGTGGTTGGTGGTTTTTTTTTTTTTTTTTTTAATGCAGTTTAGGATTTAATGTCATCACTTCAAGGAAAAATTAGCATTTATGTATCAGTTAGCTTGCTCCACCCATGTTTAAAAAACCAGTTTCCCAGGACTTCTATGTTTTTTGACTAGCACTAGCATCATGTGCTCTCACAGTTGTTTTTTACAGATCTTCAAAATTAATGTAGAATTGTATCTATTTTTTTGAAACTTTCACCTTTTAAAGAAATTCTGGATAAAAAATAAGAATTTGTGGGATCAGTGTAACACATGTAACAAGCTTTATGTTTTGGAATAACCAGCCAACCAAGCTATCTTTATCATAGAACTACAGTTTTATTTTTGCTGTCAACTTTAAAAAACAAAATAAAACAAAAACAAAACAAAAAACCAGCAACAACCTGAAAACTAGAAATGGTGTCTCAATAGGATAAACACATCTTAGTTGCTTTATGGTATTCAAGCCTTAAATACATTTTACTACCATACACGTTATAATGATGAAATTGATAGAGAGTTAAAGAATGCTCTGTAAATAATATTTTAAAGGGGATTCTCCTCCTGCTTCCTATCCCCATTATATAACCTCTTTTTGTAAGTACTATTGTTCTTAATTTTTAAATTATTTTTTAAATCCTTATTTCCTGCTAGTCAGAAACATTCATTTTGGAGGGAAAAAAAAAGTCTGAGGAGCTTAGAATCCAAATAAAATATGAAGAACAGTGTTTCAAAGCAGAATAAAAGTGTCTTATTTGAAAAAAAAAAAAAAATTGCTTTGAGTATTTTGTGTGAATAGAACCAAATAAATCTAAAGCCCTTCCTGTTATTATATAAGTGAACGCCTGTTAGTCAGGACAAGGCTAACTAATTTAAATCCTTTATATATATATTATTTTAACTACTTTTTTCAAGCGCTGTGTTTCAAATTAATGAATTATACTCCTCCCTGAGTATAAATTCATTTTTCTTTTGTGAACTCTCAAATATGAACAATTGTGCTTAGTTGGCCTATTGGAATATTTTTATATTATTATCCCTAAAAGTAGAAAATTTTAAGTGCTATTTACTTATCATAGTCTTACTACTTACACTAGTGTAATGCTTTTGTTAATAAAATACTATTAAACTGGTATTTAAATCAATATTATTGTACTTTCCCAGCACTGGAGAAATTTTCTCATACTGGAAATGACAGAACTGAAAATCTTACATGGGACAAGGAAGGACTTGGTGAGGTTTCTGTAGCAATTGGCTTGAATTAAATTTCAAGGATCTCTTGGTGTCTCTTAATAGTAGTCTTTTAAATATGATAGACAGAGTGTCTGAATGTGGATCTCCTTATCAGTAACCTGAGTGGGTATTTTTAACATAGGAGTTTAGTAGAAAGAGTCTATAGAAAGGGCTATAATATCAAAGTATGGCAAGCATAGCTAAATCTATAGCATGATCTATTGTTGTAGTAAAAGTATAAGTTGTTAGGTTACCAGAATATATTATCTCATGAAAGATTTTAAGGGCATAGGTATATTGTGATTTTTTATTTTTTATTTTTTTAAATGGCATCAAATCTTCTTTTTGTTCGTATCCAAATGTGAAGATAAAACGTTGCTCCTAATCAGTTGTCTGGGATGCCACCTCATTAAGATTTACACGATCATCAAAAATGCCCTGAATTGTTTGTTGGCTATATCCTAACTCAAATATATAAAGGGGATACCACAGCATTTTTCTTTAGAATCGTAGGGAGTTCAGTGACCTTTTGTGGCAAATTATGTAGAAAGAAAATATTTATATTCATTTAAAATAACCTCCATGAAGAAATAGTCTCATTACCCTGTTTGATCAATTCCTTGCAGCCTGAGCTGTAGCATGCTGCTATTGCCATTGGTTGATGGAATACACTGAGAAGTGGCTAATGGTGATGGTGCTCATCAGGACAGGGTTCAGCCAGCGGTCAGCAACAAATAATTCAAGACTGTTTCTAAGTTTGTGGCTGGTGGAATTTGCTTCTTGCCCCAAGCCAGCAGCATTGCTGAGCTGGGCTATTTGATTAGAAGAGAAGCATATTTGCTTCTTAGCAACTGCACATTTGCACAACACACAGACCTATACTGCCTCCAAAGGTTTGCCTTTTGTGATGGTGGAATAATACTTCTCTGTTGATTGACAGACAAAAGAGATCTTTGCAATGCAGTGGAGTTTACAACCAATTTTTTTCTTTGTCTTTTGTAAACTTATCAGAGGTGCTTCTTAATTTAGCATTGTCTAATGCAGATTTGTATATGCAGCAAGACTGGCCATGATTTGAACTCCTGCATTTAACCTATTACTGCTATGCATATTTAAAGGACAGATGCACACTTATGCTTAATCATTGGTGTGTGCAGCTTTTTACCCAGCAGGTCTACTTAATGGAAATTATTTTCCACTGTATTTTGAAATAAATGTTAATACATATATTACTATCTCCCATGCAAGAGTGATATTCCTTTTATAGAAGATAATGGTAAAATGAAAGCTGTTCTATTCTTAGTGCTTTTAAAAATATATTAACAGAAGTGCAACAGTGATTGCAATTCTAATAGTATGTGTGTAATTTTCAATGTAACATTTCCCACAGGAAGTGAGTCTACAGAAGAAAATGTCTAGTCACTAGAAGGCAAAGGTATTTATAACACTGGTAATCCTTGAAAGAAGACCATTTAGGGAAAATAAAGCCTGAGATTTACAGTCCTAGGAGGCCAGGGCAAGAAAAAAAGCAAACTTTTTTTTTTATGGTTTTACAGCTCTTTTCACTCCTGCCCTGTATTTTATTGTGGAAGCTTCCATATTGCCATAGTGGAGCAATAAATTGCTGATGTGGTTACTGAAGTGTTGCATGAAGTAGTATGTACAGTTAGTGTCAATGTGGATTTTTGATGCAGATTATCTGCTTGTATATTTTCCTAAATAAAGGACGTATTTTAGCTTTCATAACTAAAAACAATTAGTACCTTTCTAAGTGGAATTTATAGTCTGTTAAATGTGTGTCTTTTAAGGGATAGGGAGAGTTGAATCAGGAGTGCACAATAAAAGGTCTTTGGGCTGTATTAGCATGGGTAATGTAAGCATCCAGGAGTTTCCTTACTAATAACCATTTCAGTGTTAATTCAGAGATAAAAGAGGAGAGGAAGAAAGCTCTCTGATATGGTGAGGCAATAATAAGCCCCAGATGTCCCTCTTTAAGTCAACATTAAACCTACCAAAGTTTTAAAGCCATTTTCATGAAGGATTTCTTTTTAGTAAGATTAAGAATTTTAAATAAAATGTAATCCAAAAATGTATTTGTAGGATTTCACAGTCAGGAGGCAGAGGTGTTAGTTTGGGCTTAATTTCTGAGACATTCAGAGCTCAGATAGTGTGATAAAGTGGCTACTTCTTTTTCTCCTAAACTGCTAAGTAGATGGTTACGCTTCCGTGACTTATTTTTGTATCTTGATACCTGTTAAGGTGTTATGTGTTTTCTACACAGATTTTCTGCTTCTCGCATCAATATATGCACAATGAATTAGTGTTCTGTTTTAGGGTTTTTGTTTGGTTGTCTTGTTTGATAGCAGAGAGCTTTTTTGAACTATGCCTTTTGAACAAAATAACTAAAATATGTGGGAATTGCCACATCGCTACTAGCAAAATGCAACTATATCCAGGGTAGAATGCAGTAGGATGCATTTTCCAATGGCACTATAAATAATACCCAGCAATTTAAGAGCAGGATATGAAGAATATCTCACCTAATTGAAATAAGGGAGATTTTTTATAGGTGGATGCAGTTATTCATATTGGAGGTGGTCTGCAATGCTGGGGTTATTCCCCTCATCTTGCTAATTAGGCTTTCAGTTTCATTAACAGTCATTGAGATATTGGGTGACTGTCTTGTGTATGAACATAATCATAATACATATAAAGAATATTTTATTTATTTTTATTATTCTTTAGAAGCATCTCTCGGATTATGTTAAGAAGTTGGTATAAAATTATTTTGGATCTTTTTTGTTTGTATAGCTCAAGATAGGTAAAGATAAAGGAATGTTTTAAGATGTGCAGAGCACCAAATGTATGAATATGGAAGGAAGCATGACTATACCTATTTTTTGGGTAGAGTGAGTGCCACAGATAAATAAGCCACTGTCATATTTACGTAAGTGGCATTTTATTTTCCCTTTCCAGGATAGAATTTACAAGGATTTCTACTTTTACAAATGTGTATGTTGAGAAGGGGAATTTAATCCAGCTTTGTTGTGCTCCCGGGATCTTTTAAACTTAGGGTAAATTTAACATTGAACAGGATTGAGGAATCTACAGTTCTTGTTGTCTTTTAAGCCATAGTTTAGGAAATACAACTTAATGCGTATGGCGTCTTTAAATTCCCTTGCCACTCTAATACACTGTCATAGGATTTTTTTTTTTTTTTCTCTCCCTCTGTTAATTGCCTTTGTCCTTCAGACACAGATGTTTTGAGGGAGTTTCTGTTTGGCTTCTTTTTCCTTTTTAGATAATAATAATAGGTACAGTGATTCCTACTGTACTATGTTGGTATCAAACAGCTGCTTGTTATGTTTTGGGAAGGACCTTGAGAGTCTGAACCTCAATTAAATGTCCAGGCCAGTGGTGTGCTGCATGTTTTGTTTTGGTTTTTTTTTTAACTGACTTTTCCTTTTCCAAGTTCTATGATTAGTGTCTTCTCAGGAATGTCAGGTAAAGAATTTCATCACAGTTAGTGATGATTCAGGTCTTAAATAAAAAATAGCCTATAATGGGGAGCATCACAAATGTAAGTCAAGAAGGTGAAAGTGCTGTGCAAAAAACCAAATCTACCATACCAAATCATACCAGTGATTTGTAAATATTTTGAACAAAGTTATCTTTGTGTGTTGTATTTCCTTTATGTACTCAGAAGTAACTTCTTTTCCCAGTATGCTTTCTTGGCTAATACATAAACTATTGAATAAAATTATGTTCATGAAATAAGAACAAATAGAACAGTGAATAGTCTTTTAATTAATTCAGTATACCTCTAATCTTGCACGGCAGTGGGCTAAAGACATATACTAGCATAGGTAATGCATGAAAAAGTGGATCCCAGAGTTGTATCCTTTGGTACTTCTTTGTCACTGACTGGTTTCCATGTAGTGTTTTCTAGCACAGTTTTGTCAGGTGTTTTTCAAGAATTTGTTGTTGAAGTATATTATTTTTAGAGGATTGCAAGTTTATGTAAGGAAATCTGCCAGTGCATTAGTGTAACTGTTTTAGATGCAGATACTTTTGTAAGAACCAATATAAAAAGGGACTAACAAAAATAATGATTAGATTTTTATTTTGACACAGTTTTGTTGCTAGTCCTCCTAGATTTATTGGCTACTTATGGGAGTTCAGTTTATGTACAAACTGAAGCTGTGATTTGGCTTTTGGAGTGGGGAAAAAAAAAAAAAAAAAAGAAAAAGCTACAAAAACTGGCTAAGTGCCAATAAATGTGTAATGTATTTTTCATGGGCCATCTTATTTTCATTGGAACAAGGAGGTTTCAGAATCTGCCACTGTATGTATGTGCTCTTAATTTAAATGAGTCTGTGCTTCAGAGAACCAAATAGGGATAAAACTAAAAGGTGCGAGAAAAGGTTTGGAAACAGATATGCAAATGTACTAGTGAAGAACCTAGGTTGTACAGAAGGTGTGTAGCAGGGACTGGAATTAATTCTGTCATGTCAGTTGAAATCCATAGAAATCTCTTCCTCCTTTAATAGAAATGTAACTGTCAACTAAGAAAAAGCCCAGGTGGTTAAAAATGCAGCAGTTTTATTCTGTAGATTGCCTCATTATTATTTCCATATTGCTATATTTAAGGTTTAGTATTCAGCATTCTTTTGTTGTGCTACTTGTTCACCGCTGCAGGATACCTGTGTTTTTGATGTAGGGAAAGAGTCAGAGTGACAAAGTCCTTAAACTAAAGCCACTTAATTTTAAAAGTTGATACTTTGGTTTTTGAGTGACAGTGAAAATTGAAAATGTGTGTGTTCAAACTGAGGGAAAATTTTGGCTTTGATATTGGTGCATGTCCTGAACTACCACCATTTTCAATGAGCTATTTTTGTGTGTTAGACAACAGCAGTTGTACCTGACCTGACTTTATAATTAAAAAGGAGGGGAGGAAAAGGAACCATTATTAGGATCAAAAATAGTTTTTATTGGAAAATTATTTTGTTTAGATAATCAGAGTCATCTTAGTCTTACTGTTTACTGTAAAGATCCTCTTTGATCATCTTTTCCTCAATTTTTCACTGTCTGATGTATGCTATAGCAGTTACAGAAGAAAGTATGCTGTTTTCTGTGAAATGCATGAATCAGTACATATGTGACATCCCAGTCTGATGCTGTAACCTTCCTTCCCTCCAACCGCTTACATTACTTTGAGAAGGTGGCACAGCAGGTCTAAAAATGAAATGGTTTTCTCTGTAATATTTTTTTTTTAAGATGTAATGAAACCAACAACATTTCACAGCTTTTTTAGGAAGATGTGAATACTGCTTCTCTGTTATGAAGAGGAGTGGTAGAGGCAAAGTAGCTTTGACTTGTCCAAGATTGCAGCAGAAATCTGGTTAAAAGCCAGGACTATTTCTACGTTTTCTAGCTCCTGCTTACATAGTAATACCTCTCCGTTATGTCTCACACTTTCCAGCTTTCTGAAGTTTTTGACAATTTGAAATGGATATTAAAAGGACATAGGGTAAACTTTTTTTTCTGTCTTCAGAACCACATCATTTATTAACAGATGTCATCCTAATGTGTATACAACTTCTATGGCTTTGAGTGTTATTGTAAATGGTAAAAAGACTCTTTGGTTGGGTTTAAACTGATGTTGCCTTCTGAAGTACAAGAGCTGTTTGTAGTTTTGTATAATGTCCTAGTTTTAATAATATTATTTTAATACAAAAATGTTGATGTGCCTTTAACCATTTAAAAAAGTGTATTCTGCTCTTATTTTTTCAGTATCAGAAAAATAATTTAGATAATATAAGGTATAGGACACCTCATCCCTTCCCCAGGAGTTACAGCAGTGCACTGATGCTGATGCAGACACTAAAACTCTGAGTTTTCCCTTTGGTTCATTTGAGGGCATTTGGGTTTTTACTTTTATGAAAAAGGTGGTGGTGCAACTTGAAGGCTGGCATATAGAACATACCAAAAGTAGTAAAGTATGTTCTGAAGGCAATACTATATAGTGCTTTCTATCTGAAAGATCACAGCTAACTTCTTTAAACTGGTGGAAAAGTTTATGAAAGTCACTTGCAAGTGATTTAAATGATTTGGCTTCACTTTAAAAACAGCAGCCTAAAACTGAGCTGCCCCAGTATTATCATTACTCCAAAGCAGCATAATTACCATTAGGAGAGAATTGGTTCCTTTAAAGGAAAAAATAATGAAGGGAAAACTTCTTAAAATGAGTTTTATTACATTTTTCTTATAAAATTAGTCTTTCATTTTGTTGATTAATGCTTGAGTTTAAGATTTTGATGTAGGCATTTCACCATTATAATTCTGAAATATGGGAAGTCCTTGAAAACATTCCCGGATTGCCTTCTGTCTGTCTGCCTTGTAAAAGATCCTTTCAGTTAAATGGACCATCCTCCTTAAATGATGTCATTAGCTTGGATTGAAAAGACATTGCCTGCAGGGAAATCATTTAATTGTCTTAAAGTGCTCTACTTCTGTAGATCTTGAAGCAGCACCCTCACTTCCATCTTTGTATCAGATAATTCATCTAAAATTCTGTTTTTAATCTCTGACGAAATATTGAGATGTAATTTCCACTTTTATTGGAGAAATTTGAGACATTTTATAGCCTTGTCTTTGTCAAATGGATGGAAAAGTTTCACTTGTTGAAATGCAAATGGGTACTGTCTTTTTTTGACTTAAGAATTAATTTAACTTGCATTCATGCAGTGCTTTATAAATATTAATGTATTGAACTCTTACATTTTGCTGATACCAAGTCGTACTTTTTTACATGTGTATTTCTAAAATCAAACAGCAAGTTAAGTTTTGGGGATAAATGCAACCTTTATTATTTTTGTTGAATGTAATGCGTTGCATTTAGGAAAGCAAAACAAATGTCCATCTGCTCCTCCCCCCACCCGGATTTACCAATTCCTCAGTCATGTAAAAGTCAGTTTGTCAGGGATGCTGGGCATTTTGGGTGTTCAGACCACCAAAAAATAGAACCTATGCGTATCAATGAGCTACTAATTTAATTAGAAAATATACTGCCTGAAAATATATT
>JANIJG010018229.1:93471-103471 GCA_024611175.1 Megaceryle torquata | reverse complement strand
AAACAAAACTCTTCTTGTTGTTTTCTTCAAAAAGCTTTCAATATGATTAATCTTCAATAAAACCAAATGCAGCTTCTGATGATTTAAACTGATATTTTAAAAGATAAATCAGATTCCATGGTTAGCACTGTAATCATCTTGTCATGCTTACTGTGATAATTCACCTTTTAAAAGTAATAGCAAAGTTTTCCAGGTCCTGCAGTCTTCCAACAGGTTCCTGGAATGAAAGAGCAGTATACACATCACGTGAAGCAGACTATTGGATGAAGCTTTGCATTTATGATTTCAGAACCCTTAGAAAAGTATATAGACCTGATGTTTAATCCAAATGTCCTTTAAAACAGAACAGGCCTTTCTAGACTTAAATGAATTTAGTTAAGGTTTCATTAGAAAATACTGGCAGTGTGTCCCTCAATTTGCTAGGCAGTTGGTTGTGTCATTATCTGCCATCTTGCTAATAAACAGTTCAGAGTAAGTTAGGTGTGCATTTGAAGGCTGCAACTGTGGAAGCCTGCCCTGTATTTTCAATTTGAAGTGTGTGTCTTGGTCTATATTGTTCTGAATTGAAGATGAAGTATTCAGTAAAGAAAATTATTTTTAAAAAATACTTTGCAATTAAAAATTGCTCATCTTCTGAGAAAGTAGTAGAAAAAAGATTGGAATTATTTTTGTGCATCAAACTTCTGTCTTGCATTTGGGGGATATGTTGGCTACTATGAGTGCATGTGTCTAAAAATAAAATTTCAGTCCATTTAAAACTTCCTCCTTTGATTTGGACAGAGCTGAATGGTGAGAATTTCTCTACAATCAGATACATCCCAGTTTTGTGTTAACAGAGCATAGGCAACAGCTGTAGTTAACATCTTACAAAATACAGTACTAATAAATACAATTAACATTATTTTAATGGACACTTTTATGTTGCAGCGATCAGTGTAAGCTTTCACAGTGAAGTACAGTCAGTATATATGGTATTGCTACAGTACTAATTACATTTATTGCAATGGCTTTTGCTCTATGTTTCAGCCACGCTTTTGTGCGGTGGACTGTTTCATGGAGGCACACTGATAAAATATATGCTATGAATGGAGCAGATGATACTAGAATAAATAAATGTGGAAGTTGCTTATAGCTGTCTGAAGGCCTCTTAGATGTGAAATATGTATCGGTGTTGGTCCCAAGGGTTTTGAGGATAACTGTGGCAAGAGAATATATGTTCATATAGAGAGTCTGTTCTGTATGGAGCTTTCCAGATCTGTTGATATGAGCTCTACTCGTGTACACTGCTTTTTTACCACTTTTTTACCAGTTTTACCATTGTCATTCCTCAAGCGCTCAAGGGTTGCAAACAAAAATAGGGTCCTGTTGTGGCAGGTACTCCACAAATAAACAAAACGTGTGTACAATCCAGCATAGTGCCTGAGCACTTGTATTGCAGTGCTTATTTTACTAGTCTTGGAATGAGAAATAGTGGAGTGCAATTGTTTCAGCAGGGCCCCTGGGCTAAATAGGTGGAGTGAGAAGTGGGGCCAGTGAGCATTGACATGGTAGGTGCACAGCCTTGGAGTTACAGCCTTTGAGGACAGAGCTTGTGTCTGTCTGGCACTGGCTGCTAGTGCAGGTATATTTAACTCTGATTCAGAATTGCAGTAGGGTAGCTGCTAAGATAACCACACCATACTCAGTAGTTTATTCTGCATAGTTAGCTGTGCTGTCCATGAAGCAGTTATCAAACCTCTGCCAGACATTTACTTTTAAGTAAATCCAGCCCTGATATGGGAATGTGAATTAAAAGATTTCTTTGAGGTTGGCCTCTGGCCTGGTTTTCTGATTTATTTATTTGTATTTTTTCCAGTTGGTTGGCATACAATGCCTTTCATGATGGCTTCTGCTTGGGTAGGAGTACTGGTTCTTCTAATTGCTCATATGCTTTGGGACTCAAAGCATTTCTTAATTTTTTTTTAATGCTAGAAGACTACCTGTGGTGGAGTATAACACTCTAGACTGGGGCAACAATGGAGAAAAGGGTATTAAAAATATAAAAGTAAGAAGATAGTTTCTATTGCACTTCTAATGAGATGTTCAAAACTGATCAAAGAGAGCACTGAGAGTGTAAAGCATTCAAATTTCTTCCCATTTACCTCATTCCCTGGAATGTCATTACTTAGGGGAGAGATGATTCCTGATTGACAGGCTGGATGAGACTCTCCCAAAACAGCTGACCTGTTTCACAACTCAGTTCTGGACATCTGTGCAACCCCTTTGCCTCAGTCCTCCTGGGCTTGGGGATTCTATTTCTGTGAAGCTAGCTGGCAACAGGACCAGTGCCCAGTAGAGGTGGCACGCTCACCCAATTAAAAGGACTGTGGCGGGAGAGTGGGGGTTGTGTAGGAATTAAGAGCTCACTTGGCTAAGAATCTCCCTAATGTGGAGGGGTGCCAGTGAGCAAAGTGGGTAATGCAGGGTCCATTCTTCATAAATGTAGAAGGCTGATAAATAGAGCAGGATCTCATGGAACCGTGTTTGGAAATATGGAGAAAGAGCAGATAAAGAAGAAGAGGAAATGATGGAAGTTTAAAAGCTGGAATCAGCTTGGAAAATGATACTACTGGACATTGGAGAGACTCCGAGGGAGTTAGACTGTAAGACTTGGTATGCACAGATGTCAGAAAAGGGAATAGCTGGGACAGAAAGAAGCTTCTATGCAAAAAATTTTACTGCATTTTCCTTAGACATCTGTTTGGCAAATTTAGGTGATTATGGGAGTAAACTGACAGTGTGTCTATAAAGCTGAGTACAGAGAGATTAATCTCTTCTATGTCTGTGTCCAGAAGACCCTTCATCTCCTCTTCCATCATATATGGGGAAATATCTGTCAGAAATATATCTCAGATTCTCACTGATGATGAGAGAGTGTGGGACTGAACAGCCTGCTCTTGATGTGTTGTTGAGTGATACTCAAGTGCAGTTGTAGACAATGAAATGATCAAGTCAGGCTCTACCAAGAGTGTCCCAGGCTCAGTCACTTTGAAGCTGTTGTTTTAAAAAGGATTGAATTTTTTTTTTTTACTCTTTTTTTTTTTTTTTTTTTTTTCCTGGAAGACTACACACTAACCATTTGGATTTAAGGTTGGAAGATACAGTTCCACTGTGAAATTGTATTTATATCATAAATATTATGTCAAACTGGTTTCCTAAATTTCATACTTTTGGTTCATATGCTTTTCTTCACCTCTAATAGGCAGAGATCTTTATAGTTCTCTTACATACCCCTGCTTAGACTTGATGATACCATCCATAGTCAGTGCATATTGGTTTATATCACTGCCAGACTTAAGCTCCTAGTTTTGGATTTGAAGCCTGTTTCCTGCGCCCTGTATCTGCTCTTACAACCTGCCATTGCAAGTTACTGATAATTCCTCCCCTGAAGGTTAGAACAGGATTAGGAAGTGAGGAGGAATGGATACTGGAAGTCAGGTGAAGTAAGGAAAGCCCCACATATTTCTAGCCATTCTCACTGCTGCTATGCAATAGGAAATTCTCTCATGTCTCCAGAAGGAGGGGGGGAAAAGTGACTGTTCGGCATCTTGTTATATTTCCACATGTTCCATTCCCAGATAAGGCGAGAACTTTGAATTTGTTGCCTTGGAAAGTTAACCACAGAAATATACGTGCAATATTTAGGAGAACCCCACTCTCTGTGAGTACACTTGTTTTCACATATTTCTGTAATTTTTCTGCTCTTGTTAGGACATTCTTCTGGGGAAGAAGGTCTGTTTTTTGTGTTGTAGTTTATGCTTCAGTAGTCTGGTTTTCCTCTGTCTGTTGGGATGCTTGATCATGAAAGCAGGCCTTCAAACAGAGAGGTTCTGTATTCAGTTTACTCTATGGCACATGCAGCAAGTGTGACAGAGCATTGAAAATGTCCTTATTGTATGTGTGACGTAGAGCTGATTTTATGCAAGTGGAGTAGCTATTGCTACTATTAGGACATCTGGCATCTTAGCCTGATACATGTACAAAAGTCTCATAGCTTAGCACCAAAAGCAGTAAGGTGGTAGATGACAGGAAAAATTGTACTCCAATGTCCAAAGTAGCAGACCTGTCAACTCTAAGGATAAGTACTTATAGGAAATAGGAAGCTCAGTACCACTAAAAATATAACTATTTTTTTCTTCAAAGGTATTTTGTTGAATAATCCTCTAAAAAAGTAATGTTAAAGATTCTGAGTTGTGAAGTTTACTCGTGATGCTCACAGATTCATTTGATGACAAGGATGTTCTCTGTAGGTGACACTTTAGGGTAGTAGGTGGATCATTTTTGTCTAGATTTCCCTCCTCTTAAAAATGTATGTAGCATTTTATTTGTAGAGCATATTAGGAAGAGCACACAAACTAAACCGGTATCTTACATGTAACTCTATGCTGCTGCATTATGCAGGTTAAAAGCTGAGATCAGATTGTTTATTTAGAAGTGCAGCAGCTGTGGTGGCCCTCAGCATGTGAGTTAGGTGACAGAAGTGTTGCAAATGAGATATTGTCAAAAGGACCTTAAAGATTTTGAATTAAAGGAATGTGTATTATTAAAAACAAAAAACACCCCCCAACAAACAAACAAACAACAACAACCCCCCCCCCCCAAAAAACAACACAAAACCCCAAAACAAAACAAAAACCCCCAAACCTGGTGTTGTGGTGGCAGCTTTTTATGGTGATTGATTGTAGTTTATCAGTGTGGAGAACTGTGCAGTCCAGTCTGCTGCTTATGTGCTTTTGGTTTGATAAGTTAGTTGTTCTACCTCAGTGTACTTGCTGGTGTGTGTACAGTTTGTACTAAACCTCACTATTGAATGCCAGTCACAAGCTTTGAAAGATTTTAGTGTTCCTTGTTGCTTAACCAACAAGGAAATGTGAACTTTTTTTTTAGCATTTCTTCTTACTCTGTCCCTGATGAACTGCTCTCTCCAGTATTGAATAAACGGTCCCCTGTTAGAACAACGGACATCTGGAAGACTCTTCACAGTACTTCACATAGCAATGTTCTGACTCAGCCATTAGTTGTCAGAGCTCAAATCGGGGTCATCTTAAGAAATCTGTAATGCCTTTTACTTCCAGCAAGAGCTGGCCTGAAAATCTGCTTAATGTTGTCATTCAAAATTTACATGGTTTCATTAGGTTTATTAAAAGCAATGAAAAATGCAGTAGTATGTAACACTGATAAAGCCCTTTCACCTTGCTATTTCAAATCACGTTTATGGACGATGAATTTAGCTTCCTGGTAGCCTTGGGCAGAGGTATTATCTCCATTTTATGGACAAGAAAACTGAGTTAGATCCAATGACTTGTCCAAGGTCATATTTAAGACTGATAGTACTGGGGGGGAGGGGGGAAAAATGTCCAGACTTCTGTATTAATTATATGATAATTTTTTAAAAATAAATTCAGTGTTTTAGAAAAGATGCATCTTTGTCTTTAGGGTTTTAAAAATTATTTTGAGGTTTAATTTTGAAAAAAATAATATTTTCCTCAAAAGAATGATTCTCATGACTAAGAATATTAAGAAGAATTCATATCCTCTTGTAGACTTCAGTTCACTGCTTCTTACAGAAACTTTGTTTTAGATCACTTTGGGTCTGTTGTTCTCTGCCTTTGTGAAATAAAGCTGCCCTCATTATTTAGCATTCTTACATTTGCATATGTACAAGAGGGAACAGCTGCTTTCTGCAGGGATTTTGTGTACTCATTCAGATTCCCACAGTGGTGGCCTTGTTCTGAAGCACACTGCAACCCTGTGGAAAAGCAGAACAATACACGGACAATATAGAAATCAGTCTGTTATCAAACACTTGGAAGTACAGCCATAAAGGGAAAAATACAACCACAGAGTTACATTTTAAAATCTGAAGCAAGTGCCATGTAATAATGATGATGTATAAAATGATCTTTCTCTTAGAGCTGCTGGAAAGTTATGGGGAAAAAAATTACTTTCAAAACAAATTTTGTAGTCCTCTTAAGTTTTTGAAAAATTAATCTGATATTACTAAGAATGTTTTGTTAAAAAAAAAAAGAATTCATTTGGAGGTGGTCTTGATCTACGTAATAAAAAGCCATTCCTATAGCCATAGACAGAAAATTATATGACTCTATATTGATCTCAACTTGAGATTTACAAGTATGATCTAGACAACAGTTCAGTTCTCAAAGATTTGTGAATAGCTAGGCAGTCTCACGAGTTTGGTGCTTCCTTTTTTTTAATGACAGGTTTACTGTGTATTTTTTCATGCCTTAACTTAGATTTTAAAGTTCTTGAAAATATATGAAAAATTAATTGACAAAAATAGATTAATTCTCCCATAAACTGAAGGACATAAAATCCCTAATCTGTGTTAGAGGTAAAGGGAACTAAAGCTCTAGCAAGAGAAGGAAGAACACGTTAAGGGAAGTAATTTGTACACATTGTGTAAAAATGCACCATCTTAGTGAGTTTTGAGAACTTTGCTTTTTAGTTCTTTAGAAGAAAACAAATATGTCCACTTTGCATTTGTCTTTAAAAGTTTGAAGCATCTTCAGTTGTCTTTGAGGGAGAATGTTGAGTCCAAGCATATGCAATTTTATCCCAAAGCATTAAGACACATACATGAGGTTGTAGAAACCTCATGGAATGAAAGTGTTAGAATGTGATAGTCACAACTGGACCAACCACTTAAAATAATACAGTACGAATATGATTCTGAAGCATTTGATTCCTTGCTGGATTTCTTTTTCTTGCTATTTCACCACCTTTTACTGTTGGACTTCTTGTTTTAATATTAGCAGTTAGCATAAAAATACTTTTAAGGAGGAGGAAAGCAGTTACAGAATTATTAATATTCTTATGGATATCTGAAAAAAAAAAAAAAAAAAAAGGCGGAAGGTCATAGTCTGACCTGGAGACCTTGGGAGTGTCCTTTAAACAAGCATTAGTCATACATTAGTGCATCAAATCATCATGTGCAAGATAACATTAGTGACCTCTCCAACTGAGGATAACAAATGACTCTTAATTTTCTTTTCTGTACAGGACAGTAGTGTTGACAACCTCTGTGTATATTTTTTTTTTGCACTGTACCTAATCAACTGATCATTCTCCATACAAAATTTTCCTTGAAGTACATCTTTTTCACTCCTATTTCTACATGACAGGGACCTGTGTGGAGAACATGTAATGGATTAGTTGTCATAGATGCATATTTGTTTCTGTTTGGATGACTAAAAGCAAAGTTGTTTCTACATTTTTTATGCTGATGAAATGACATGCTGAATGAGCGGAATTGGATTATGTTAACTAGTTAAAATATATAAAATTTATAAAGCAGTGCATCAAACCGTGGGTAAAAATACACCATGCTACAGCATTCTTTGAGAAAATGTGCATTGCTCAAAACATTTTTCATAGTGTCTTTTAGTCTTATGAAAAACCTAAAATAATCCATGCATCTTCTACATTACCTGTATGAAAGTTGCTTACGAGTCCTAAAGGGGGCATTACTAGTTGTAACTGGAATTGTGATGTGCTCAGAGATATATCTGATATGCAGTTAGAGGCTCAGTAAATATTTCAGAGCTAAACTGAAGACTTAATTGCCTGTCAGCTTCTGAAAAGGTCTTGTTAAATCAATTATAACCCTATAATGCCTTAGTGTTTTTCTGCAATGGCCAAAACTGCAGCTACGGGGTACTGGAGAAGCCCACGGGATCAGTGTGTGTTAAAGGGTTAACAGGCACCTTAGGCAATATTTCCTGTTGCTGCCTTCACAGAAATTTCCTCGGGATTTCAACATTCTGGCCTGTCAGTCTTGCCATTGCTCCACCACCTGCACTCTGATCACTCCAGCTGGTTTTCTTCTTCTCCCATTTTTGCAGCTTGGCCTGAAGCATGAGCAGTAGCGGCTTGGCTGAGCCCTGCAGAGACTTGCAACTCATTGAATATCCTGATACTCATTCAGCCCTTCACCATGTGTTTGGAGGCAAAAGTAATGTGCCATTTGTTGGCACCTTGAGGTGCTGCAGGAGTCTAGCCTTGCTTTGTCGTTCACTGGTGGTGCCAACTGTTAGTCTAACTCCCTGTTTTCCAGACTGAATTTCACTGAATGGCAGTGGGACAGGGTTCATGAAAGTCTAATGTATTTTAAGACTTTGCTGCAGCTGCAGATTGTCTTGGTGGCATTTTAGTCCTGTGTTCTTTTTGGCACTACAATCTTTTTAGAGACTAAATTAGCAGCCTCTACCACTAGTTACTTAAACCATATGGTTCATAGGAGAATGCATAAGATTAGAGAAGAATATTGGATTAAATCTCAGAAAATGTATCACTCTGAAGTATGATGTAACATCTTTTTAAAAAGTCCTAACAGGTGGCTAAATAAACTATGTGGGTTTTAGACATGTTGATGAAAGCTTTCAGGAAAACCTGAGTGGTGCTTTCAACCTCCATCTACTGGTCAGACAAGTTCTGCTACAGCTGGGCTTTTACAGCCAGCCAGCTAGTAAAATAGTAAGTAGGACAGGGTAAAGTGAAACTATTTGATCCTATAGGCGCTGTCTAGGATACTTATCGTGTTCATATAATTTGCTATAGGAGTCTTTGTCATGCTTGCTCTTTTCATTGATTGCTTGGAGTATTGCAAATTAGAGATTATGATCTTTGCATAATCCAACTATATATGAAGCAACATTTTAGCTGTAACATTATTACTTTTGCTGAAGTCCGTTGTGAGAGTTTTTCCAGAAGTTTAAAATTCCTAAGCCAGATTGTACTCTTGTATTACAGAAACGCTTTTAAGAACACTTTATGCAACAGCTTCCAGCTCAGTGAGCTTCGATTTATGAACATCTAAATAACAGAAGAAAGATTAATAAATCTTAGCCACTGTGCAATTTATAATCCTTCACATACCTACAAAATGCCTTTTTACCTAATAGGCTGAAATTCTAGTGTGCTTTTTAACCAGTAAGATTTAGGTTTCATCCTTTTTTGATGACTTGCCTCAAGGGAAGAGCTAGAATTATAGTTCCAAAAAATTACTTGTACTCTACATGTGTGTTTTAGGATAGTAGCTGTCCTCTACATCTCTTCTTATACTCAGCCTGATGAGGAAACCACAAATGACACAGATGTGGGGTTCAGTACTTGCCCCCAAGTCCCTATCACTGCAGCTAGCTTCAGGACCTTAGTCCAGTCCCTGATGTTTTGGAGGCTAATTGCTTCTTAAGGTGGAAGAGAGAGAGTCAGAAGATTTGTTTCTTTTTTTTTTTTTTTTTTCTTGAAATGTCATGAGTTGTTTTTTGCTGCAGTTCTCTTTCAAGCTTCAAATGGTATTGTTCAACAGTGACACTTCTCTGTGTTTAATAACAAATGGTAAATTTTAGGTTGTTTCATATAGTAATACATGTCTTCACTTATTTTTTTTTTATTTTTAAGACTGAAAAGATCTCAACAAAGAAACAAAATGAACATGTCTGTTCTGATTTTGATTCAATTTTGTTAAGCAAAATCTTTCTGTTATTCTTAGTTTTAATGTCCTTCAGTGTTGAAGCTTATCTTTGTCCCTGCAAGTTAGTGCTCATGCTATAGGTTTGTTTGTTTGTATTTTTTCCCCCTGTGGATCTATTTCAAATTATAAATCAAGCACTTGCAGTTTGTGATGTATGCTGTGATGATATCTGATGACTAAGTCAGTGTACTGTGCTCTGCCAGTTGTGTTTAAGTGCATTCCTGAATCTAGGTTGTGTTTAAGTGCATTCCTGTAACTAGGTTGTATCTCTAGAGCCAGCTGGATTATTTAGGCTCTGAAGCCTAGTAATTAATGTATTGGTTTAGACAGCATGTTCTGAGTATCAGCTCCTCTGATTTGTCTCTTAATGATTGTTTAACAGACAAAAAAACCCTGCCTTGGTCTGCCTTTTTTTTTTTTTTCCCCTTCTCCCCTTCTCCCCTTCTCCCCTTCTCCCCTTACCTGCGC
>JANIJG010018229.1:75323-93371 GCA_024611175.1 Megaceryle torquata | reverse complement strand
CCCCTTCTCCCCTTCTCCCCTTCTCCCCTTCTCCCCTTCTCCCCTTCTCCCCTTCTCCCCTTCTCCCCTTCCTTCTCCCCATAGTTCCATAGATTAAGAACTGCCATTATGAAAACCTAAGTAGTAAGCAGTTGTACTATTCTAACACTGAGATGTAATTCTCTGAAGATAGTAAAGTTATTATGTGCCGTGCAGATGATACGGTGTTGTACTTCCCTGAAATAGGTTATCAAGAACCACAAGAACTATGATGTGGTCGATCAGGCAAATTTAACTTTTTTAAGGATTTCTACTTGTCCTTAAACATGGGTTCTTAGCTTTGTACCTTTAAAAATATTTTTAGATTTCCTTCTATAAGTTGTTAGCTTAATTTAATAATCTAATTTTTGCCATTGTATACAATGGCAAATTAAGCACAAATAGCTTCATAGATCTGAAAGATTAGTATGAGTTCAGTGTGTAGCTAAAAGTACTATCTACAATAATTCTTCTCAATTCTTTAGAAAAATATACTTTAATATTTGTCTTCTGTAGGGTTAGAAGTCTCAAAATGAAGAAAAATCTTGAAGGAACACACCAGTCTTTATTGTAAAATTCAGTTCAGAGCTATAGAGGTTTATGCAGATAAGTATTTTTGTCTCTGTTGCAATTAAACATTATTGTTTTTTTTCTTTTTTCACTCTAGACTTCATGGTGACCTTTTTTCTTTTTTTGTGTAATCTTAATTTAGTGCTACTGCTTCAGCTAATTTCTTTGAATAAAGGATGCCAATTTAATTTTATTTACCCAAATGGTCATCTCTTTTTTTTTTTTTTTTCAATTAATAATATGCTACAATTAATTATTTGCTATTTTTTTCCTGTTCCTATATAAATTTCTTGCTCAATTAAAAAAAAAAGAATAGTAATTTTTTATGACTTCATCATTGTAATAATTTTTAAAATAAGGCCTGGAGAGTACCTTTTGAGGGTCATAAAATATGACAGTAGATGCTGTCTTCAAGGGTGATTAAATGGCAAAGTGGTAACATGTGCAAGGGAATCTTTCTGAGACTATTTGTAAACTTCTGGTTTCTAAATGTTGCCTTCAGGCTTGTTAAGAAAAGCTCAGTGTTTGTAAAGATTACCCTGACAGCAATATGCTGGGTCAATTGTCAAGACATGTTTAGCATGGAGGGATGTATTAATCTGCTATAGCTACCACTGTAAGTGGTTGGAATAAATAGAGGGCTCAAGCAGATGAAGAGGGATTAACTGTGTAAATTGAGCAAACTCTTCAATCACTAAACCAGTGATTTTACAAAGGATTAGTCTGCTTTTACAAATATTGATTACTAATTTGTTACTCGGAAAGAAGATGATATAACTTGTGCAGTTGCTATGTAGTATGCTGTGTGAAGTGTACATCATTCATATTAATGGGATTGTCATAGGCATTACAGAAACTAACAGATTTATTATAGCAGTGCCATTAGCATTGTCATAGTTAAGGTTGTGTCAGCATTTCCATTAAAAGTCACATTTTCTTCTTTTGGTGTTCACAGCTCAACTTTAAATTCACCCCATTGAAATTTTGTAATACCGGTTTATAGCTTTGACACTTATATTTTTGTGCACTCTTAGAGAATGTAATCAACACAATTTAAATTAGAAGAAAATACTGTGTAAGATATTTTAAGAAAATATTTGAATTATTTGTTTCTAGTGCAGCTTTTGAGTGATACTGTGTATGTTCAGTAGTTGCATTAGGCCAAGTTGTAGAGCACTGTATATATTGCTGTAAAGTGAAAATAACAGGAACTTTTGCATAAATAAGCTCTTTTGCCTGTCTAAAGGCTTGTCTGGCTTTTTTTTTTGCTGGTGCTCCTAGTTATCTGATAAAGATTATTATGTTTCATGTAAGTCCTGTCCTGCTTATGACCGCAGACCATAATATTGTTACTAAATACTGTCCACAGACCAGGCTAGCTGTTAATAGGTTCAGTTAATTCATACAATTTTAATGTTACAACTGGTTTGTTTCAACAGTGGTAAATTCACCAGGCTGTTTGTCTTTGTAATCCTTAATTTAGATTTATCTGCAGAAGTGTGGTGTGAGAATCAAGGAACACAAGATGAGAGTTCAGTGAGTTTGGAAGAAAATCCTACTGACGATTTTTCAGCTTTTTCCTCATTGTAAAAGTCAAGTTAAAAAAAAAAAAAAATCCCATTTCTCTCCATGTGTCTTTCTCTTCTTCTACAGATATCACAAAACTCAATCACAGGTCTTCCTTTGATTCTCTTTTCACAGATTATGACCCCTGTTGCAGATTATGGTGGTACCTCTGGTTTGTGAATTTCCAATTCCTTAACACTTGGATTTCCCATGGTAGATGCTGAAGATGCAAACCTGTATGCATTTACCATAGGAAAGACAAACTGGCATTTAGCAAGTCAGTATAAGTGATCCTCTTTCACCTTTGGATTTCAGTCCCATAGACCATATCCAAATAAAAATAATTGTTGCTAACTTCAAGTAAAAATATTATTACAGGTATTTCTACTTGATATTAAAACCAGTAAGAACTGTACATAGTCATCTGCGAAAGTTAATAGTCATGTATGAAAAAGGAAATAAATTCTGTAGCATGGTATCACTTAGAAAGGTCATTGAAAAATTAAAGTGGGCATTTCAAATAACTAGATATAATGAATGTAATGAAAGAGGACTTATGGGAGGATTGAAGTAGTAGGTCTGATCTGTTCTCTCTTGTTCAGAGAAGAACAGCTTCTGCCAGAGCTCGTGTTGCCTTCAAGTGTCTGTCGACTTCAAATGGAGTGGAAAATATTAGTGTGGTTATTCAGAAAACTTCAGAGTTGATACTGGATGGTGGTTCTTCCTGTAATTCTCAGTACTCCAAGGTGAATGACCACTAAAATTTACAGTTGGAAAGCTTTCAGGAAGCAGAATAATATTCTGCTGGCTTCTTGTGGTTTTTTTTTTTTTTTTTTTTTTTTTTTTTTTTTTTTTTTTTTAAGCTTGGTCCCATGCAATTACAGCAAAACTGGAGAATTTATTTTTTTTTTTTTTATTTTCAGGGTAGCAGCTTTCCTGTGAGAGGAGTTTTGAAAATAGCAATTTGTTTTTCCAACAATAAAATCTTTGGATTTTTATTAACCTCTCTCTGTATTACCTCTTTCAGAATACTGAGAAATAAAGACACTGTGTTAGTTGCTTTGAAGTTTTTTTACCTTTAAGTTTTCTCATGGATCTGTAGATTTATTTTTATAAGTGCAGGGTCATTGTTGCAGGATACTAATTCTACCACAACTTCCTACTTCTGTATGCTGAATGATACTTGATGTGCATTTTGTGTGCTGCAGTGGGAAAACTTGAAAGGCTCATGTGAGGTTTGTTCTTTTGGTTTTATTTTAAAAAGGCTTGTCTTTACATGCAGACTGAAGTGTAAAGTCGTCTTAATCTAAATTAGCTTTCAAATGCAGAGGAGCTTTGAGAGTGATAGTTCACTCAACACTGAGCATAGCATGTTGCTTAAATTATCAGTAGTAAAAGAAATGTATAAAAAAATGAGGCAATGAGGCAGAACATTCAAGCCATTTTGTGTTTGCAGGAATACATAAAATATGGAAAATAAAAACTGTAGCTTTTGTGGACCACTTCATTGGAATCTTAAAGTCCCACTTTTAAGGATGTGAGTCTGGTTTTAGCTGGCTGTATGAATTCTAATGTCTTCCTTTACACAGATGAAAGATTTTTCAGCTCCTGACAGTAATGTTATAAGTTGAATTTTTTTTTTTTTTTTTTTAAATTGAGGATATGAGCTGTTGGAGCATTTAAACTACTCGAAGTGTGTACATATGTTTCCTTTCAGAAGCTTAGCAGGCCAAGCCTTTGGCTGGGAGTCAGATCAGTTGGAACGTCACAGACTACACAACTAATCTGAGAGGGCTGCCACTTGGCATGTGACTTCCATACCATACAGTTTACACTGAGGGTTTTTGCTGGTGTTTTGTGGTAGTCTGAGAATTTCCTTGTTTCCCTAAATTTCTTCGCTATTGCTCACCGTATTCCCAGTCTGTTACTCTTCTGATGAGAACAGCAGTTAAAATTTCCCTTGCTATCACAGACAGAAATTTACATTGGATTATTTTTCTGTTCAGCTGAATTTGGCACTTCTCAAACTGTACTGTTTTGTGTTTTTATTTTATTTGATTTTATTTCATTTCCTTTAAAAAAAAAATAAAAATTAAAAAAAAAAATATATATATAGGGCACTTGTTTCTAGTTCCAGAAGCTAGTTTAACAATTTAGGAAAGTTTACTTACAATAGAGTTTACTTATGAGAGAATGCAGGGGGAAAAAGTTGGTAAATGATAAAATGAAGAGGAAGAAAATTTATATGCTTTCTGTTTAATGGATGTGTGATTTGTGAAGAATCTAGCTTGCATGGTATTACTAAAATTTAAGTAAGAGTCATAGAGTTCATGTGATTTAAGCCCTCAAAGATCAGTCAAAATGGTGTTGAGTAATAAATACTTGGATTACAAGGATGCTGAAACTAAAATAATGTGTAGTACTAATTTTCAAATATGATTTAAAAGTTCATTGTTTAGCTTTGCAAGAAATGACATTTAGCAGTCTTTCTGCCAAAAGCTACTAAACCCTTCTCATGTTCAGTTAAATTATTGTCATTGCTTAATCTCGGTTTAGGTTTATATAGTGAACAGAATATGCCAGTTGCCCAAAGAGGAAATTTTAGACCTGTCAGAAATACTAACTGAAAAATATTATGACAAAATCAGAAAAGTAATAGGAGCCATCTAGTTCTGATGACTATAAATTTTTCTTAAGGTGCTGTAATGTGTGGTTATTTCCAAGTGATTCTTATGCTTACCAGATGGCTATTTAAAAATAGTAGTAAACTGCAATGTACAATTGTATTGTTGTATCACCTTTCCCAGATGTTTTAGATGCTAAGCTGAAAATTGTTTTTTTTTCACCTGAACATATTAAATGCTTGCTTTTAACTTGCTGCTTGATAAACCTATAGGACTTTCTTCCTATTAGTCATCTGGGAATACAGGAAACATGATGTGGTTAAAGATGCTATCCATATGCTATTTGACATCATGCTGGTCATATTCCAGCTGTAGACTCTTTATTCTCAGCCTTTTAATTTTCTTTGATTAGCTAATAGTACCTTCTGTGGTTCAGCTATCATGTAGATATTCTGAATCTTTACTTTGGATGTTTAATCAAAATTGGATGTGTGTGCTTGTTTGTGAGATGATGCTGGGAAATTTCAGCTTGCCTACATCATTTCATGAGAATTTCAGTACCTCTAATTGATCCATGATGGTCTGTTTTGACTTGCTTCTATCTGTAATGTAGAGGCATTGTTTTTTATCTCTGTGTTTTCCTACAGGCTTTATTTCTCATAACAAATTAGAAAGCTGAGCTTCTTGTTGCATGGTCAAACTCTGTATTGTCAGTCTCTACTGTTGATAAACTTTTCTGTTAGCTGTGGTGTGGGCCTTTGGTTGATTGAAACTTTTTTCTGTCTCATGCTGGAATGATTGATTAATTTTTAATGATCCTTGGAGGGATTTAAGCAAAACTTATACATTTACATGCCTTATATTACAGTGGCACGAGCAGTAGACCTTGTACAAGAAACCTTTTCTTTACTGCTTCATCTTCTTCCTGTCTTTTTGCCTTGGAATCTTTGAGAAACAGCAGAAGTAGGAAGAAGGCTGCTCCTGAGAAGCATGCAGTGGCCCTGTTATAACCCTGGGGGATAATGCCTGCTCACAGCAGAAGACATTACTTTTCTTTTTTTTGTTATGTGCTGTGGGTGTCATTTGTGAAATAATAATTACTGATGTGAAAGTCAAATCTGGAGCAAGAGGTGAAATCCATGAATTCCTCTGTAGATTAAGGTGCTATGCAGAATGTAGCAGTGGATGTTTTAGAACCCATTTGAAAGCCAAAAAATAGAACGCAAAATCCAGGACAATATTGGTTTATAAATTCAAAGTTCAGTTTGGATGAAGAGTACAAGACCCAGGATAATTCAATTAGGACGTGAATCCTGGTGAATAGAGTCTGACTGACTCCTGTAATATATTTAACAACATCAACAAAAAAAGCCTTGGTCAAAGACTACCTGCATTTATGCAAAACATTTGATACTGTCATGCGTGCCATTCTTTTTTTCTGAATTGGAGGCACATGGATTTGATGGATGGATCTCTCAGTAAATAAGGAATTGGCTGGATGGTTGCACTGAGGGTCAATGGCTTGATCTCCAAGGGGAGACCAATAATGAGCGCTGTTCCTCAGCGTTGGGGCTGACACTGTTTAACATGTTTGCCAGCAGTATGAACAGTGGTATTGAATGCACCCTCAGCAAATTTGCTGACACCACCAAAATGTGTAGTATGGTCAACTTGCTGCCTGGAAGGGATGCCATCTAGAGGGACTTTGACAGCCTTGAGAGGTGGGCCTGTGTGAACCTCATGAATTCAGCAAGGCCAATTGCAAGGCCCTGCACATGGGTACAACAATCCCAAGCACAAATACAGGCTGCATCTAGAATGGATTGAATGCAGCCCTAAGGAGAAGAACTTGGGGGTGTTGCATGACCCGAAACTCAACGTGACCTGGCAATCGATGTTTGCAGCCCAGAAAGCCAACTGTAGCTCAGGCTGCATCAAAAGAAGCATTATCAGCAGGAGATCATTCTCCCTCCACTTCTGTGAGTACTTCATTCAACTCTGGGGCCTCCAACATAAGAATGACATGCACCTGTTTTAGTGCATTCAGAGGGTGGCCATAATGATGATCAGAGAGCTGGAGCACCTCTCCTGTGAAGACAGGCTGAGATAGTTGGGGTTGCTCAGCCTAGAGGAGAGAAGGCTTGGGGGAGACATTAGAACAGTCTTCCAGTACCTAAAGGGGGGCCTACAAGAAGGCTGGAGAGGGAATTTTTACAAGGGCATATAGTGATAAGACAAGGGGTAATGGCTTTAAACTGAAAGAGGGTAGGTTTAGATTAGATATTAGGAAGAAATTCTTCGCTGTGAGGGTGATGAGGCACTGAACAGGTTGCCTAGAGATCTTGTGGATGAATAAAACAATTCCTGGAATTGTTTTAGTCCAGGCTTGCTGTCTCTTTGAGCAACCTTGTTTAGTAGGAGGTGTCCCTGCCTATGGTGGGGGGGGTTTGGAACTAGATAATCTTTAAGGTCCCTTCCAACCCAAACCATTCTATGATTTTATGAAATGAAAGGTTACAACTGCTGAAGAAATTTTTCACAGAAAACAGATGAGGATTGAGAATCATGGAATCACAGAGCTGTCATGGTTGGAAAAGACCTCTAAGATCACCATGTCTAACTGTCAGCAAAAAAACCAAACCAAGTCAAAACAAAACCTCACAAAAAACCCACCTTACCATCCCACTAGATCATACCCTGAAATGCCTTATCTATACTATTTTTTTTTTTTTTTAATACCTCCACAGATGGTGACTCCACCACCTCCCTGGGCAGCTTGTTGCAGCACCTGACTACTCTTTCAGTAGTATACAAGGCATAGATATAAGATTTTTAAAACTTAAAATAGGTAAATATTTAATTAGGGGCTAAATGAAAATGACCAAAAGAGACAGATCTCAAGCATGCCGACCTAAATATTTCTGTACAGAATATTTTACAGTGGTTTTCAAGTTGCGTGGCCCTTTGCCTCCTTACAGGAAGGAAGGGAGAAAAAATGCTTGTACCACTCTCCTTCCAAGGGAGGAGTTCAGAAGAAAATACTCAGCATTAGACCTCTGAGGGTGTGGTTTTAGTGTTTGTAACCTAAACTTCACATCCCAAATTAGAAATAAATAAAACTAGAAACAGATGACACTGCTTTAAGTATTCTTTGATAAAATACACTGCTGGCTCTTCTTAAAGGAATATATCAAGACAAGTTATTCTGCAGAAATTACTGTAAACTATTAGAGAACACAATGGTGAATGCTGGGGATGGCTCCAGAGCAAAACTTCATAGACTACGTAGTGTTTGGAATAAGCACTTTGAAGACCAAGAGGCTAACTTGAACCAGTGTTTCAAAAGCTAAACACTTGCAGTTTATTCCCTTGAATAAAATGTGTTTTCTTTAACATTTATCTTTTGATTCTTGCATGTTAAACTAATTCAGAGTTATTAGGTTACTGCATTTGCAAAGTCCTGGAGTAGTCTTTGTGAAAGTGTTCAAGACAGTTAATGAAGCTAATGAGATTTTATAGGATCTTCCTGCTGATAACTTTTCCTTAATCAGAAGACTCTAGGACATGGGATTTTTTAAAAATTCACTATACATTAATCTTCTCTTTAACTAAAAGAAAAAAAAAAGTAGGGAGAAGATACGCATATGAAAGTAAAACACCTCCTCTTTAGCCTAGATTCACAGTGCTTGTGCAACAGATGTGACCTCAGTGTATTACAATATACAGATTCAAAGATAATTGAATCCTGCTGTTGTAGCTATTAAAAATGGGTAAATGTTGTATTTCCAGATCAAAATAAAATGGAGAGAGATAAAGAATTAGGGGAGAAATGTGTGAGAATTGGAGTGGGAAGGGAGGAAAGAAGACGAAACACTTTTTGTGCTCTTAGAAACATTACTTCTCCTTTGCTCAACTTTAACACAAATATTCTTGGACAATCTTTGCCAATTTAGAATTGCAGCCTGAGAGCTATCATAAAGGACCCTGAGCTTGAGGACAACCTCCCCTATATTCTTCATTTTAAAGGATATTATTTCAGTACTTAGAGTAGCAGCTCTTGGTTTTCAGAGAAACATCCAGTTTCATACTATATTACAACAGAAACACTTTCATATTGCCAGCATTTTTCTTGTCTGTTTTCTAGCTATGTCAAAGTTTTTGCTAACAACAATAATTGAAACAAGAATGGATTTCAGTTTCTCCTTTTGTATAAATGGGTCTTCAGTGCAGTAAAAAGGAATCTGTAAAAAAGAATTTTCAATAGTAGTGTTTGTGATTGGGTGGTGTTTGGTGTTTTTTTTTTCTCTTTCCTTTTTTTTTTTTTTATTTTTTTATTTTTTTTTTTTTTTTAAGAAATGAAAAGCAATTACTCTTTTCCCCATATAATCAAATCAGTGTATTTTGTCCTGGCAGTTTCATTTTACAAGGACTGCAGAACAGTGAATTATTCTTATTTGAGCAAGAAGTAGTCTTTACCATTATAATAGTTAAACCTGTGATCATCTACTAGGAAAGCAAGCTGTAATCAACCACTTAGCTGTTACTGCATTACACTTATCTCCACTTTGCCTGTTTAACTTCCCATAAGCATGCTAAGCACCTCTTTAGAATGCATTGACCTCTAATTACTTCTTGCTTTATGTATCCCTTAGCCCACATTGAAGAAATAAAAAAAATTTCTACTGGTATACAGTGCAGAATAATACAACCTGGCTTCTGTTTTATTTATTTTGTGTACAGAATGAAATGTTAACACCTTTGGGTCCTCCAAAAATCAAAATCCCGTGCATAATAATTTAATTTTGTACTTTATCAAATCAAGCGACAATCATGAAACTGTTTTTAAGTAATGGGACAAATTCACTATTGTAGTAGGGTGCAAAATTGCATCATTCAGGCTTTTGACTTCTTATTACCAAGTTGCAAAAATTGTACCCATGCCATAAACTGTAGTCTGTGGTCTTTCTGTACACACAAGATGCACAGGATTTGTGCAGTGGAATATGTACATTAATATACATACGTTAATAATGTTCATGTTTTTCTGAAGTCAAAGCATGACTGGTAGAAAAGCTGGCTTTATGCTTGAGTGAGATCATTTCATTTTCTTTTCACTGGAGGAATTTTTAGCCTGACAGCAATAGCATTATAATAACTGCCAGCTGCTCACTTGGCACAAGAGTGTCTAGAACCAAGAGGAAAAGCCCGGTGCATTATATGTGTAATTTACTTTATAAAACTTGAAGGTTTAGGCCTCATAAATATTTTGATCTAGTCTTTGATGGCCTTTGTACACATCAGTCTGGGAATATGCATGTGGAGCATAGATTGCAGATTTTAGTTTGGAGTATGCTGAAGTAATTCCCACCAGGGTAAGAAGAGAAACTATTCTAGGAGATTCATCTGTGAGTGGGTGGTCAAGGAAGGGAAGTCTTTAACATTAAGCAGCTGGATCTTCCTTATTTTATACTGTATATTGGGGATGCAATATAATAATCTCCCCAGATATTGGATAGTATTGATCTGATTTTCACATCAAAAGAATAAGGTTCAAGATGTTATTTGTGAGGTAGAAACTCGGGAATGAAAAGGAGACTGTTTTGTATCCTCAGCTCTGTGTTTGCCCCATTGTCAGGTCAATGATACAAGCAGAAGTTACATCTGGAAGGATACATAAGAGCAATACTTGTATGTTTCTCCACCTGTAAACTCACACAGCTTCAAGGCACAGAACACTCACAGTGTCACTTTGGTATTTAAAATTAGCTTCAGAAACTACAGTGTACCAAAGGAGAAACTAGGGAAGACTATGGATCGGCCTTTTAAACATTTTTATTTGTAAATCCTTGAGCTATAACTAGAAACAGACCATACAGATGTAGGAACTAGGTAAGAAGATCATGGTGGTCTCTGCTGGTATGATTGTTGGAGAGAAATTTTGTTCTGATCTGCTAGTCAACTAGACCATAAGTATGTGAGCATCAGATATTGAGACACTTAAGAAAGTTAGTACCAGTAAGTGCTCCCTTGCATCTCTATGATGCCAGCTCCTTGCATCTCTACATTTCATTTCTTACAGTGGACAATCTCCACTGAAATTAGAGGAATCCAAAATTCAGACCATTTTGCCTGCATCCATGATGGAAAGGAAAACTTTTCCTTGTCCTGAAGATGTCCTGAGGCATGCGTGGGATTATAATATGTGGGAATTCAAAGCTCTAAACTCTAAAGGAATATGTGATTTGAAGCAAGTTGTTTAATTTGCTTCACGGTTCTTATTAAAAAAATATAGTAGTACCTTCTTTCCTGGCAGTTTTTCCTGTGTTAAATAGATTCTTTGTAGAAGGAGCTGTTTTATTCCAAGTTCCATGCAGTAGTCAACTAAAGAGTTTCCAAGCTCAGCTGCTAGTGTAATGTAAACAAATACTGCTTCACTGTAACAAAGCCCTGCTTTAGTGATACTTTTTTTTTTTTTCCTATTTATGCCAAACCTGATCCATTTCAAATGAATGGGCAAGCAACATTTTGATTGAAAGCAACTGCAAAAAAACCCAACCTGCTATGAAAATTCTAACTTTCAGTTAGGAGTTCTCATATCTGGGGATTGCAATTCACTTTAAATACTGTTTAAGATGTGGACAAGATAGTAAAGTGATTAAAAAAAAAAAATTAAAAAATTGTAAGAGTTGTAGATAGGTGCTGCAGTTTAGGAGTCTTCCATGCTGACTCTAGGCAGTAGCTGTAAGGAAGATATCATTCTCTCCTTTCTTCCTTTCATGATTTTTCTTGCAGTAGAGAGGTAGGAGTATATCCGCTTTTGTGACTTTTCCTCACCACATATGCACAACACCTGTGGTTAATGAGAATTTGAGAAGAGGTGGTTCTCTCCTTTATACTTTTCATACTACTTATTCTCCCTCCCATTCCTTCTGGAGATACAGGGCACTGAAAGAAGGAATTTAGACAGATTTATGCCTTTTCTTTCATGTACAGATGTATGTGTCTTGGGATATTACAACTGGGTCCATTTCTCCTGCCTTTTCACTAAAGTTCCAACATATTTTTTTGGTTCCCAGGCTTCTCTGACAGAAGGATGACAATATGCACGTGATCTGTTTCTGCTTCAGCTAATTACAGATTGTGAGTGGCAGTGGGGCTGACCAGCTGCTGCTTGTTTCGTGGAATTGCTGCCTCAGTTGCTTTGAGGAACAGAAAAACTGGCTTCTTTACAAGTTGAGGGGAGGAGGAAAACTTCTTTCTGCAGCGTCACCAGAACAGTGGAAGGCTGCCTTTTTTTTTTTTTTCCCCCCCCCCCATTCAGGTTCTTTTCCTTGCAAGCTTTCAGTACCCTATGCAAAATAAGTGTAGTTTCGGAAAGTACTGTCATTAATTTTATCCCTGTTTGTCTCAGCAGAAGTAGCCAAACTGAGGGGAATTTTCACTTTCTGAAGGAGTCAGTTCAGATGAGTTTCTAGGTTCAGGCAGTATAACATTAAGGAGTCCCCAGAGCATGTGCTTCTCTAGGCTGCTTCTTTGACTTGACAGCTCACTAAAAGATTACTTGGCAAGTTCATTCATCAAAACCCAAACTGATACAAGTAGTGATGTATACAATTAGATTCAAGGAGTGGTTGAAATTCTTAAATAAAAAAAAAATAAGGATGAACTGATTTTGTTTGTTTAAATAGGTTTTATGTGTTGCCTATCTGTGGGCATGCACTATGCTGAAATGAGCCCTACTGGGTAAGGTAAAGCTGTAAGTGTTGCACACTGATGCCTCCCAATGACCAATATAAAGCAGCACACTATGTATATTTGTAAAACTTTTCACCTCCCCCACTCATAATCTCATTAAATCATCTTTTTAAGTAACAAACTTACCATGTACCAGCCAGCAAGTGTCTTTGTGTTAAATTCTCATTTAACATTGTGTACTGATTGCATATTATCAAGTAAGTGGGGACAGCTGCATCATTTTACAATGCATCTACATGGAGCAAATAACTGTTGTATTTAACACATTAGTAAGAATTCCATTGAAGCAGAAGTAATAGCTAGTGTACTCCTAATTTTTAAAAATATTTTTAATTAAAAAAAAAGTGAAAATGTCAATGTATATAAAATTCTACCTACTGCCTTATGAAATCCATCAAAATATTTTTGTTGTCCAAAGAGCTAGTTGTTTTATTTGAGGAATACATTCTCTCTGAGTATTTTCATGCTTTAAAAAAGGTGACATTCTCTGCATGTTCCTATCTTTTTTTTTTTTTTTTTTTTTTTTTCCTCTCAAAACTATTTAAACAAGGCCGCCATAAAGGAACTCATTTGTGAACACTGATTGGGGAGGGGGAAAAAAAAAAAAAAATCTCTCTTTTAAGGAGCAACCTAAAAATCCAGGAAGTGGGCATCACTTTCTAGAGACAATGTTCTTGGTTCAAGGTCAGATGATTCACCTTTAACCCATACTGCATAGTTTAAAGTGGTTTTTTAGCACAGAGTTTGTCTGCTGATATCAGTCCTTTTTTGTATGTTTATATTGGTAGGACTTAATGAGATTGCCTATCCTTTGATGAATGGTTGCTGCCTTGTAAGCTTGCCACCTATATGCAGTGATTCTTATGAATATTTGATGATAATAAGTAGTAGGAACTTTACTGTGATGCTCAGCAGCACAGGAATAGCTTTTGTTCTGCTTTCTTGCTTTATGGTAAACAGTGTAACATTTATATGCATGTTAATTATTAGACATATCTTGCTTTTTCCTGTTCTTAATACTAGGAGTTCCATTTAAATAATAATTATGGGGTTTTTTTTAGGAGGGGAAGGATGCAGGCCAGAAGATGCAATTTTTAACATCTAGATTTCTATTTTAAGTTGAGGGAGGCTCAGCTGGTTGGTCTCATGCTTCTAGCTATAAATTAGCAGTTGAGAAAAAGGAAAAAATACAGTGGAACATAAAATTTTGCAGATGCAGTCATGTTCTACAAAAATCTAAAATTAGTATCCATAGATCAACAATTTTGTACACTTCTATGCCATGTCTTCGGTTGATCCTGTATTGCTTATAGATCCTATAGACTACTTTTGTGGCATATTGCATATTAGACAATGTCTGTCAACAGCAGGCATTGCCCTTTATCATGCCTTCATCTGGATTCTTTTTTTGTAGACAGTATAATAGAGGGTCCTCACCTTGTATGTTGTTTCAAGATATTTTTTTTATAAAGCTGATAATGAAATCCATATTCGTCATTTAATTCAATTGAATTGTGATACTTGGCTTTGTAGAAACACAAAACACAAGCTAATGTTTTATAAGTTGCTGTAGCTTGTTTAATTGCAAGTTTTTCCTTCTGAGACTTGCAGGGCCTGCTACGCAGCTATATTTTTTCCTTACTAAAGTGGTGAGGACAGCAGCAACAGCTCTGATGTAGTTAGAAGGACTTTGTAGTTAAAATAATGAAACATAATAGTTTTTAGAATTATTTTTATTCCAGTAGCTCCTGCCTATTGAGAGTGTGAAATCCATAAGTTTATTAATGCTACTGTTTTTTCTTGAAATTGCTACATTTTTCTTAAAAAGCAGTGCTTTACAGAATTTATTTTTCTTTCAGGGAATCAGTTTCCTCTTATTGCAGCTCAGGATCTTCAATTTGTTCTGAAGGCTGGATACCTGGAAAAGCGCAGAAAAGGTAAGTAACTATCTTTGTGAAAACTAGTATTTGATGTTGTACACACAAATAACTTTATAAAAGAGTGATAAATAAAATGGAATAGAAGCTGAAATGTTGAAGCATTATTATGCAGAAGAATCACAGCACAGCTCCTGTGGTATTAAAAGAAAACCTTATTTCTTCATTGACTAAAAAAATCATGCTGTGAAAGTCTGCTGCCAGCCATAATTCAGAGACTTTGAGATATTTTTGAAGAAAACATTAAGAACTTATGTAGAACTACCATATGTTGACTTCATGTTTCGGTAAGCATCAAGATTTATTTTCCTTCAAGAAGGCAAATATTGATCTCAGCTTTGATTCAGTCAATATTTACCTTGATTCAATAAATCTTATATTGTCACTTTAATACCCACTTAATGCTGCAATAACTGTAGGAAATATTTAGGAAGTTGTTCATTATTTCCTTATATTTAATGTTACACATGACTTCTCTCTATATATGGTTTCAGATTTCCATTTATTTTCTTACCACCAATTTTTATTTCTTATTTCCTTCTCAGTGCCATACATTTCTCCTCTTCATACCCAGATTTTGTTTCCTTTTCTTCACGTCTTTCCTGTCCCCTCCTCCCTCTTACCTCACCCTTGAAAAGAAATGATGTATCTGTGTTCAGTAATGACATAAAGTGATATAACACAAATTATATTAATTGCAGACCACAGTTTTCTTGGCTTTGAATGGCAGAAGCGTTGGTGTGTTATCAGTAAGACCGTTTTCTATTATTATGGAAGCGACAAAGGTAATTATAATAATTATGATAAACTACAAAAATAATCCTTTAATGCACAGAAGACTATGAAAGCTGTAGTGGAGTTGGAAATTGCAAATCTAAGGTCATTTTAAGAAATCAAGTGAAACTTTTAAAATAATAGGTGGTTCTTAAACAGTGCTGTGAATTTTAAAAATGTGCAAATGTTCTTCAGAATCTGTAAGTGATGTGCTTATTTTCTAAAGCAGGAAAACAGAGGAAAAAAGATGAAGTTACTTGTAAAGCTGTTTTGTGTGCCAATAACGGCTGGCTATTAGGTTTGATAGTATGCTGGTACTCAATTGATGTACTGGACTGAAAATTCTTTCTGTCCAAGTAGGATGTTAATTTTAAAACACTGTTTAGCAATTGTACCTTCAGAGTTCTATAAAGATGGTTCTATCCTGGAAAATGTTAGTCTAAAAATTGTATGATGGAGTTCCATGTTTCTTTCTAAATAGCTTGTGTTCTGAAAAAACTAGAAATGAAATAATATATTTAACTAAAAGTCAAGTCATGGAGACTAAGGCTATCTTCTGAAGGTGACTTAACTTTTAGTGGACACTTTAGAAAGAATCTGGTGTAAATGTTGGAATGTCACTTTGAATTTTTAAAATTAACAGCCAAATAAAACATCCTTTAAATTGTGTGCCAAGTGTATTTTAAAAGTGCAATTGTTTCTTCTTTTTTTCCCCTAAAAATTACTTATTACTGGGCAACTTTCTATTGAAGCTTTTTTTTTTCCTTCTGCATATGTATGTGTGACTCTACTTGGGATTAGTGCAGGTAGTTATTTTGAATTGTCAATTCAAAGACTAATTTAATGTAGTTTGACTTATTTGTCAATATGCTGACTCATTTAAACTCATCCTTTCTTTAAAAACAAAAGAAATAAAGTAAGTATCTAACTGTAAGTCCAGTTTTCATCTTCTGCAGTTTCCCCATCATATTTTCTGTTTCCAGGTTTTTGTTAGTATGTCTGCTAAATGTTCCTTTTTCCCCACATTTTTTTTTTTCCTTGGGATTTACAGATTAATTAAGCCTCAAACATAAACAATCTTTACTCAAGGATTTTGAGGAGGTGTGGCATAACACTGATTTGTCAGTAATGATTTATTTCTTTCTCTGGAAAATTATTTTATATTGTTTATTTACATATAGTTATACACTGCCTAGTACATAAAAAATGGCAATTATTTTGGTCAGAATATATTGCTACCTTTTAAAGATTGTTCTGAATTTTTAAATCTTTGTGTTTTAATCTGCTAGGGTTTTTTTGTGGGGAAAAAAAAAGCTTGATTTTAATTTTTTTTTTTTTACATTTTTTTCTTATGCTAATTATTATTTATGTTTTCTAGCATATGGTCTTTGGATTAAGGCAGGAAAAATGCCCATCTGCCCTTTTCCAATCCTTTTTATTAGATTGTGCAGATTTGTTGTTTCCAAACCACTTAATTCTTCTAACTTTCTCCTTTTTACATTGGGAAAGCAGTAAGTATGGAAGTGTATAAAGCTCACAAATAGATACAAGGAAAAGTTTCAGAATCATTTATTTAGAGCTGAAGGATAAAAATATGAGGCCTATTCCGGGAGAATATAGTACAAACTAAAGCTTGTGAAAATACAGTAAATGACTATGTGTTTGTGTATATGTGTTCACCTCAGAGATTACAAGCATCCTTTTTAACAGTTGTGATGCCTGCGGGGTAATGAAAGTCTCGTTCCCCTGTTCTCTCCCCTATTTTCTCATACATTTGATACAACATTGTGTAGTGAAGCAATGTTATTTATCCCTCCAGTATAGGTGGGCCTAAGTGAATCACATACATCTTTCTTCCTTGATCAGTTATATGTGCAGTAAATGGAGGGAACAAATCTTAAAGGTTTAACCTAATTAAATGTCAGAAATAGGTGTTACAGGAAGCATGTGTGTATTCATGCTTGTGCTGCAGTATCTGTCGCCAGCATGTGGCCCACAACATGGCAGAGAAGTGTGTTCAAATATCAGAGCTGGCTTGGATTTCCAGAAGCTTGCCTGGGCTTTCATTTAATAGTCTCTCCTTCCATAAACCTTTTATAATCATTCTCTTTTCTTTGCTTCTATGCAGTTGCAACCTGAGTTGGGTACCCTGTTTGCATGTCACTTTTCTATATGATCTCTAGCAGGTCTTGTGTATTCAAGCACATAGGTGGTATGGCTAACCTTTCAGACCTCGAAGTGCATGTGAAGAAGGAAAGTTAATTTGTTGCTTTATAAATGAATGAATTAATGGATTCATTATTTCTTCCTTACTAGGCCACATTGTTATATGCCCTCTGTCTCAGCAAATTGAAGAGATCAGCTAAATGTTTAGCAAGACAGTAATTGATAACATAATGGTAATTTTTTCCCCTGTTAATAGGCACTAAAAATTTATTTTAATTTTTATAACTTGAAAATGGTATCTGCCTGCCTGCCAGTAATGTGATGTTGAAGAGGGGGATAATTCAGAGGCTTTTAGAAAAGTTGAAGTTTATGTATTTAATTTATATCATGTCCATGTTGAACATGAATATGAAAATTTTGTTTTTCTCAGAATACTAAGATGGGCCAATGGATCGACTACTTCTATTTGTGCAAAAGAGGGTTTTTGTTTTATGTCATGTTTTCTTTTCTTTTTTTTCTTTTTCCTTTTTTTTTTTTTTTTTTTTTTTTTTTTTTTTTTTTTTTTTTTTTGTTTTTTGTTTTTTTTTTTATTTTTAGGGTATGCTTTTTTTTTTTGTCTTTTGCAATTTTTTTTTTTT